>JAJTJO010000061.1:0-85183 GCA_024550625.1 Dendroctonus valens | reverse complement strand
ACCGATCAAAAAAGGTCCAGGAAAACCTAAAATCTTCCCCCCCGAAAAAAATGAAAAAATAAAAATTTCTAGGTGACCATTTGAGCATTTGCTACACCGACCTCTATGGGGCACATTGAATCGAAGACATCACTTGTATGAATCCAAGTTCTTCTGGTGTTCGTGCGAACGATGTGCGGATCCTACGGAGTTTGGCACTTACTTCAGTGCGATTCGATGCCAAAAACCGTAAGATTTTTAAATACGAAAACCTCATCATTGTGAGTATCTACGGATGGATAATGCTAATGATGGTTTACCATGTAGAAACTGTTCTGGTTACATCCTGCCCTCTTCGTTTCTCGACCAATCGGTCAACGGAAAATTGCCCAATTGGACGTGCAACAAATGTGAAACCTCCTGCAATTCTTATCACGCCCAGGAAATCCTGGACCGGATCGGGCAAGATCTGCACGAGATGGAAAAGGGAACCACAAAGGCGGCAAAGGACTTTATTAACACCTACGAAAAGTATCTGCACCGCAACCACTACTATTTGATTGATGTGAAATTGGCTCTGAGTCAATTGATTGGACACGAGGATGAATCTGGTCTTCCGGCGGTTGGAGATGAAGATCTAGAGTACAAGGCCCGATTGTGTCAAGGGATCGCTAATTTGGTTAAAACTTTAGCACCTGGTAAGGATTTAATCATCTCGAGTGGTAGAAACAGATGATTTCTTTCATTTCATCTCTTTAACAGTCTCTATTTCTTTCGAAAAAGGCTATCGACCAAATCGGTCTTTCTGTCCTCCACAGTAAATCTAGCAAACTAAGCTGATTCTATATTCTATCTTACATTTATTTTTCTGTTTGGTTCGGTTGTGTTCGTAAGTGATCTAGTAGAGTTGTTTTCTGCTATGTTCTGCAAGACAAAGGAGTTCTGTAATCATCCAGTTGTTGGGGATGTTTTTCGATTTTTTCTGTAACTGTATCAGTTTGTTTTTCTGATATCGTTGTCATATTTGTGGAGTGAGTTTTGTTCAGTTCTGCATGTGCCGTTTGGTCTTTTTCCTTGCATTTGCTCTGACAATGTATCCAAGTCCAGTAGTGGACGCCATTGCTTTGTAAATTCTTGTGGCAGTCTTTATGCTGATGATCCCTCTGTTCTGTAGGTCAGCGATCGAAAATGTTTTGTCCTCTTGTGTCTTGGTTGTGCCATGTGCGATCATTGCAGTGTCGTCTGCAATTTGGAGTATATATTCTGATTTGTCTGCGAGTTTTTCGGAAAAAAAGTGTGTGAAGTTTGTGTAGTTTGTAGAGTAGTCCTTTAAGCGATACACTATCGAAAGCCTTGTTGATGTCCATGAAAAGTCTTGCTCAGAACTTAGATTGAGACTTGAAGAAGCACGTCTTATTGACTTATCACATCAGCCATCAAAATCACGTGATAATCACTTGATCTGGCGTATGTTGCCCATCTTCCCTTCGAAAGAACAACTTTCCCTGTTTGCTTCTCAGGTTAACTTGGTTCAATTGCAGGTGAATCGCGACTTCGAGGTCTCCTACTATTTGAACTACATGCTACTGTAGCTGAGCTAGGGAGACGAAATTCTGACCCTCAACAGCTTCCTGCAGTACTACAAGTGCGTGCTTTTTGAGTAGTTAGTTGAGATGAGCTTTGATTATTTTTCAATTATTATTCTTAGGAATCGAAGAAACTGTTGCAGGAATCCTGCGACTTGCTGAGACACGAGCCCGGTTGTCTGCCTGAGGGCAAGCTCTACATTCAAGCGCAGAAGAACTTGAAGGAAATCGATGTGGTTCTCATGGCGCTGCATCGCAACATTGGAGACGCTCCTCTATAGGAGAAATACACTTTTTTTATAAGAAATAAGAAAAAAGTTGCAGTTTTGATCGAACATTTTCGGTCAAAATCAGATTCATGTTAAGATCCACTCAGCATTTATTTGAAAGGATCAGTACTTCTCAACTGAAAACATACAATCGACTCGTACTTTTTAAAAGCTTTTCACTAATACACTTTTTACTAGGGAATTGTTGAAAATAAAGTACTTTGTAGATTGATTTCAATGAGAGTTCAGTTTTGTCACCTCACCTTTAGTGGAGTTCTGCTAATCCTGCTCATTCTCTATATGCTTTATCCTTTCATAAAAAATGATAGAAAATACCCTCAAGGGGTGACATAAATTACCTCTAATTAATCCAGATGACAGCTCTAAATCCAGATTATGGATAATAGTACTACACGATCTCTATTCAGCGAAATTACCTTGCAAGGAATTACGGTCAGTTCCTTATATGGAGCGTCCGCTGGTGCATACCAATTCAATCTTCCAGAGTCGCCTTCGTTGATCAATTTCGCTCCTTCAACAGTAAGAGAAGTTTCTGGAAGTGGGCGTCGTGAGGATCCAGACCCTCACCAAGAAGTTGAAGTAAATGAATGAACCCCAAATTCAACCTTCTCCAATGGAATTATTTAGCTTTCAGATGTTCCTCCTGAAGATTCGCATTTTGAGGATGAAAGGTTCGGGAAACTTAGCAGAGCACACAAAGACCAAGCTGGTAAAAATTCCCTGAACTTCCAGCCATATTCTGACTCTATATGTTCAGGTCCCTGGATAACGCACCGGTTTAACATGCACCTTTGGACTACACCAAAGCAGCATCCAGAGCAGGCGGAGTCACCAAGCTTGGAAACTCCAGAGAGTTTTGATGGCGTGCTGAAAAAGCCTAGTAGCTCCGAATTTATCCAGACTGGATAGATCGCCGGAGTTTCACTATTACGCCTACACCAAGTGTGTTTTAGTCAACAAGGTGCTCTAATAACTTTTTTTCTGGTAATTACTCATCAGAGGTCTTTCAGAAATTAACAAACATTGATGTCCTACAAGCTTATTCTTACCTGCAATACGTGGATGTGTCCTCAAACAAACTAACCAGCTTGAAGCCGCTCAGTGCTCTACCATTCCTCAAAATCCTGAATGCCTCTCATAATTTGCTAACCATTATACTGGACTTTGCGGCCCCCTTTTTTCTAACAGTGGCCAACTTATCTCACAATAACATCAAGCACATGAGAGATTTGAGCGCGTTTTGGTCCATAACTGACCTGGACTTGTCCCATAATTTGATACAAACTATTGATGGAATCAACTCATTGAAGCAAGTATTAAAAAGACTCCAAGCATTTAAACTGTAAAAAGGGTAACTCCTTAACGTTTCGCCAGTGCAATTTGCTACCATCTTCAGAAGAGGCGGCTCTTGCTCCTAATTTTTTATTACTGCGACATTTCAGATACTTAAGTAGCCTGAATTTGTCATTCAACCGTATCCAGACGCTGGAAAATCTGTCTGGGCTTCGAATAAACTATCTGTATCTGCAGAATAACACGATAAAAGTGTATGAAGATTCGGAAAAGGCCAATCTTCACACCTTGAAGAACTTGCGCATAATCAACCTGAGCTACAATCAGGTAGTTTTGGTTTGATTAGTCGTATTCTATGGGCTTATTCTTGAAGTTGCAGGTGTTCTCATTGAAGATACTCGAGAACGTGGAGAATTTGGAATTCTTGGATATAGTGAATAACAATGTGTCTCAGCTGCTGGATATTTACTATTTGAGGAAGTTGAAGTACTTGAATAAACTGAATTTAACTGGAAATCCTGTAACAACGCTTGGAAGGTCCATCCATTTATCAAATCCCACTGGTTTCTCTTCTATTTTTAATACGTTTTTAGATACTTAGAAGTCTGTCTCAGATACATAAAAAACTTGACTTTACTAGACAACCATCCGATAGATTCTGATAGTTGGCTGACGAAGCTAAGCAATGAAGCTGTGGATTGTTGCACAAGTTGCGGCCCCAAAACCGATTGAAACTTACAGTTTTTGGAACAAGTAAGTCTATGAATTTGAGAATTTAAACACATTAAAAAAATCTCTTGTAGCTGCGGCTTCCTCAGCTATGGATCTGGTTACCAACTTATGATTAGCCCTCCGATCGCTGTTATACTTTAGTGGGGCTTCAAGCAACCGACGCCCTTAATCTGGCCAGGAAATTTTGTGAAAGTCAAAGAAAGTAGGAAAGTGTGTTTTTTCAGTATTGTGTTCTAGTCCATTGTATTCTGGCCTGTCTAGTGTGGTATTAGGAATTCCGCACACCACACACCCAAACCCCTACATGAAGCTGATGGAGAGCATTTCCATTATGTAGATGAACCGGAATTCGTCAAGATGCTTAAAGAAGGCAAATTTTCAACCTATCAGGAAATCTTGGGTCATACTATGAATCGGCAAGACAAACTTGCTTGAATGAAGAACGTGTAATTTAGAAATTCGTTCCTTTTAGCCTACACCGAATTTGAAAAGGCCAACAATGGCATATCATGTTCCACACCGATTTGACCATGGCTTTGGCTATTAAGCGAATATTTTTCAACACAATCCTGGTGTTAACTTTACCCAGCAGCAAGGAAGCTCATTTCAAAAAAAAACTCAGTATTTTGTATTCGGTCCAAGTTAAGTAAGTTTCAAAATGCGAGTGCAATAAGGTCGCACGATAATGCCCATACTAGAAAGAGAAGAGTAGTGACATTCAAGGCCTGTTGAATCGCGTTTTTTCTCTTTTCAACCCTGGCATTTGTCGATCAGCGGTCTTTTACTCATTGAATTCGAAAAAAACCGTTGTTAAGGCTTTTTTGGCAAAATATCTAGTAATTTATTCTGTCGTTCTGATGCTTGAAGTGAGGACGGAACGTTCAAAGTCGTGAATTCAACCAGCGGAGTCCGAATATCAAATGGAATTTCCAGTGAAGGGGCCAAGTGACTCGACTTTGATCCTAGCGCAAAAAGTGCTGGATGAAATAGTAGATCGGGTCTGGAATTTAACTAAAAAGTCTGGATCACTTGAGCAAGTTGCCTGCCCTACTAAAAATGAAGCGGAAATTCAACTGCCTCTTCTAGAAAAACATCGGAGATGAATCAGGGAGGTCTGAAAAAAGTGAAATTTGCAACTGTGGGTGGTCATCAGACCCTACAACTAAGTAAGTATTTCTTGAGAAATTGCTTGCTGGTTTCGAATTATTTTCGCAGAAAATAGTAGAAGAAAAGAATAAAAGAAGTGTTTCAAGCCAGCCCCAAAACCGCTTCAAGAACAGATAATATTATACAAATAACATCCTGTTTTTGCTTCAGTATGAGTATAATAATACTCCAGCACATCTAACTGAAGAGAACCATCAAATGCCAGTTCTTCAGACTTCCCAAGATGATCTCGAACAGTTTAAGGTCTGGTTTTTTGTAGCGTTTTATTGCAAACTGTCATAAATTTCGTTATTACAACTGGACAACAAAAGGAAGGATCTGCAAATAGCCATGTGAAAAGATGCGTTTCATTCACCGTGGCTCATGTTCATACATATCATGAGTCGTTCCAAATTGGAAAAACGAGCAGCTGCAGAGAGCAAAGCAAGAGGCTTGGAACAGAGGCGGAACGATAATGGGAAGACTTTCTGATCAAACAACGCGCGGATTCAGTGGCCGGAGTTAAAAGAGAGAATCGTGCACTTATACCCAAGTCGGATATAAGAACAGAGCCTTCGCATATACAAACGTGTTCCATAGTCACTAAGGGAATTGCCCTGAAAGATGGGGAATGTTTTGCTAATCTACGTAAGTAAACTGGTTTCTAGACTGGGATGATTGTTGTTCATAAAAATGTGTATTTCCAGTAATTCGTGATGAAGGAATAAAAGCCCTTTTCGAAGAGGAATTACGACGTCGAGACGAACTTTGGAAACTCCATCTGGATATGCCTGGTTTTGTTAGGGAATTGGTAATTATTATTTTAGTTAGCGCAAAATAATAGAAAAAGTCACACTGTGTATTCGACTTTAGCTATTTACTGATGAGGAAGAGGAAGCTCTGAACAAATTGAAAACTTTATTGATGGACATTAACCGATACGATTCCACTCCGAAAACAATTTTAAATTTTGAGAACGACGCTAAGTTTTCAGGCATGATTCATGCCAAAGTTGAAAAGTGCTTTGTGGAGCTAAGAAGTATTGTTATGTTTAAGCTGAATACTTTGATAATTCCTCAATACTCATGCTTTTTAGGGCAGTTTCGATTTCAGAAAACAAGCAGGCAGAATACACGGTGAAGAAATACCCACATCGGTGCGAGCAAAGCGTTTGCTCTAACCCATCTGCCCACAATGGCATTAAAAATATTTATTTTATTATTTATATATAGTATTTGTAACGTTTTGAATGCTAAACAATGAAATTGACTGAAACCCAGGAATAATTTTGAAGTGATTAAAAATATATACATACATTTAATCATTTATTGAATAATGAATACATACATATTCAAAACAAATTATCAGTCATACAAAAAGATCCATAGAATATAAAACTAACTACGTCAATTAGAAAAACGCTTTTAAATGTACTTAAATTTAGTCCAAAAAAGTACAAATATCTACCTTACAGCAATGAGATACATTTTACTAGATATACAATTACGATAGTCGTTGGCCTACAAAAGCCACCACCAGAATGAGACCATTTACCTTTGCTTTGTGTCAGCGGACTGGTTGGAAAACAATCAAATTTCATTAGCTAGAAGCATTTAAACAGGCGAAGTTCGTTTCCTTAATTTCGCTAGGCAGTAACATAGTTTTTAAAGGAATGTCGAATATTTGATCTTGTATCAAAATGTGATGAAGCTCATGGTCAATTAAAAAGTACGTTCTAATTAGACTAGAATTATTTTAACGTAAATTTACGAGTTGGCATACGATACCGAAAAAATGGTTTTAATGTAAAACATGATTGAAACATTCTTGAACGCAAGAAATTTAAAACTTAACGTCGGGGGGATGATTTGGATGGGGATAACGTTTGAATTATTGACAATGAGTTGTATGTAACTCCCTTCGGACGTGTTAGAGTCAAAAAAAATTGTTAATGATTGAATCGGCTATGAAATTAACTAAATAAATAACTCCCCGTATACTATGCGAGTGCATTATAGTCTAGCTTAATTGTAGATTATAGTGTAAAATGGCGTCATGAGGTGGCATTAAGGCGCTCCAATCCACTACTCAGTTCTTGGGAGATTGGAGAACCGGATGGTTGTCCTCTTTGTTGGGATTTAGAGCACTCGCCTGACCATCTAGCATTCGCACTAGCATGAGACTGCAAGAGAAAATTACTGTTAGTTTATAATGTTCCAATAGAAGTAAATGCAGTGGACTCACCATGCTTAAATCTCTTTTCCACACGGCTCCGCAGGCTCCTTCGCACTTGGGGCAGGGTCTTTCCATGGCGTAGCCGCCGCATTCAGAGCAGTCCAAAGAAACATGGCTTTCCGCCCAAGAGACGCCGCAAGAGAAACAGCAGTTGAGCTGATTCCGCAGCTCTTCAATGGTGAGAACTGCCTCATGAGCATGATTGTAGCCCCAAGAGGCGATATCGTCCATACTGTGCTCAAAGTGGACAACGAGCTGCAATCAAAGTAACAATTTCAGTTTATCAAATGGCAACAGTTACCACTTATCAGGATGTTGAATGGACATGTTAAGTGTTGTTAAGTTGCTTAATTTGTTTCGTACTAACAGACGACGTACATGAATCCAGTAGATGACGTTAGACGGATTAGTCCTGCACGCTGTGAATGCATGAACCCACAATTTTTTATCTTAATACCCAAATCAATTGGCGAAAACGGACGCTCAACACTAATCCGGGAAAGGAAACGTTAGCGTTCAAATGGCGGCAACTTTAATTTGTGATTAACAAGAGACACCAACAATAAATGGTTACATCCGTTAGTCGGTGTTAATTTGGCGCTTTATGGAATGCATGATCATTCGTCATTATCTTCCGAAGGAATATTTGCGTCAATAATACTCCAGCACCTCATGTGAATGGAAACGGTTGCCTGCTATGACAATACAATAGCCTCAGTCAGTTTTTTCCATAAGAAATCCCGGCAAACATTTGTTGTGTTCTCAGCGTACATGGCGGGATTTATGCGATTTGCCTTTTGTATGTACAATAATTAATTAAATTAATGGAAAAAGCCAGACAATGTATATCAGTGTTGAGCTTGATATCTTTTATTTTATTTTATTAATCTACACTGTGTCTAAGATGGAAATGGGCTATGGGGCATAATGGACATTCATTTATACTACTTATAGTAGAAACAAATCCACAGCATAATTCATTAAAATCCAGTTTAGTATTCTATCGAAGTTTGATCGTCTTCTTTTGAGCCAATTAAGAGTGGCAGGTTCCGTAATGTACCAATAAAAAAGTAGCTCATTTATGATTATCAAATTTCAATATACATCGGTACAATTATATAATTAAAAAGCAATTGAAATTCGACTGTGGACTTGAAATAATTGTCGGTTGTCGGTTGCAAGTCCGACTTTTCTCCGGACTAGCAATTTCGATGCGAATAAAATTGTTAAAAAATGCAAGTCAGGTAATCATCAGGTAAAGCCATAATTTTGCAGTAATCCCCCAGGGTCGCCTAAAAATAGTATTTTATTGCCTTAACTCCTTCAGTAATTAAATGGAAACTTCTCTGGAGACACCAGCAATATTTCATCATATTAACATTTCCATCAGCAAGACACACACAAAATCAAATAGATTAATGACGTTGTTTTAAGCTCCGGCGCCCGGTCCATTGTTTCAACCTGTATTTTATTGCAATTAGATTATTTACGAATGCTTACAAGCGTAGAACCTTGAATGTCAAACAATATGATATTCAACGGTAGGTGAAAAGGATTTTTTCAAATCCGGGTCCTGGAAGATTAAAATACTAGAAGTAAAAATAAACCAGTTGCCTGCCAGAATTTAGAGTTTGCACGTGAATAGGATACTGATTCTGCTGACTCAAACAAGGCACGTGTGGAATGTCTGGATGGCTTGGAAATAAACTGCTAAATTGATCTAAACCGATAAGAAGTAAATCAGTCTGCCGACAAGTCGCAATACCCCCAAATTCATGCACACGCTTTCACATTTCTTAACTCACTCATTTACACAAAATGGTACTAAAATATACTTAAGGTCAAATTTTGTGTCAATGAATGTCTGATCATGGCTTGAGCACTATGTTGATGACCTCTGAAAATTGCGCATTTCACGTTGTATTAGTTCAAACTGTTTTTATTTAGATAGCCCACTTCGGTATTAAAATCACTTTGTTTAACCATGATTCAGCCGTATAAAAACCCAGTTCTAAAAAAAAACATCTCAATCTTCTGGGGTAAAGCCATATAAGACATAGTGCCAAAGTTCCCTAACAAGCAGTTGGAAAAGGATGAAAAAAAATTGAAAAACATCTGCTCTGTACAATAAAAGCTAAAAATCGCACACTGTCTGAAACTCCCGATATAATTTGTGATATTTCAAGTACCTTCCAATTCTAGGCAGGTTTTTGATATTTCAATAAAATTACTGAACTCGTGTATATTTGGTTTTACTTCGAGTAGAGGTGAAAACCCAAATGTACAAAGGATTTCAAGTACTTTTTGTTGAAGTATCAGAAAATTGCTTGGAATTTTGAAGTTATTTCAAACTGAAAAAAAAAACTTACTAAATGTAGCGCCGATTTTGTACCTGTAATATGCACGCTACTTGGAACATCTGGTATATTTTTTGATATTTGAAATACTTTTTAAATTCCAGATGTTTTTCTGATATTGCAAAAAATATATATGGAAAATGCTGCATATTTTAGTTTCACTCACATATAGTATAGTAAACATCTTTATTTCTAAAAAAGGCTATCGACCTATCGGTTTTTCTGACCTTGTTTATTACATGTAGTCTTAATCTAAATAAAAAACAAAGATGAAAATTCTCTTATTCTAGGTTAATAATCTTATTAAATAAACTTTCCAATTCTAATGACAAGAAAAATTATTTTATTGTCCAGTAGTCAGTTGCGTTTGTAAGTGTTCGAGTAGCGTTGATGTAGGGAAACGGAAGCGGGATTGTATGGTTGGTCTTGTAAGACAAAGGGGATTCAGTATGGTCCAGTTGTAGGGGTTGTTTGTCCATTTTGTCTGTAGCTGTATGAGTCCTTTCCGAGATCTTTGTCATGTTTGTGTGTTCGTATAGTAGTTGGATGGAGGGGTTGTGTAGTGGGTTTTGGGGGTGTCTTATACGTGTTATTAGTCTTAGTGCAATTTGTTCTGTTGTTTGTATATAACGTTTGTCCTTTCTGTTCCGTTGGTCATGAGTATATGTCCATAGTCCAAGAGGGGTCTGCAGATCGCTTTGTATATTTTTGTCGCGGTATTTGTACCAGTTCCTTTGTCTTTGTATGTTAGTGAGCTCACATATATTTGATTGCGACAGTTACAAAGCTTTGCCTCTAGTGATATTCCGATAGATTAACTTTTTGCAAGTGAAAAGAAAAAAATCAAATTTTTCTCCAATATAAAAAGATTCTATTTTCTAAGAGTTTCTTGATTCGTTAAAGTTCCAAAATCCATTCCAATTCCACAAATGTTCGCTAAACAAAAGAAAAAACAAAGATCCCACTAAAAAAGCGAAATAATTCTTTCACCCAGATGAAATGGTTTTTTTCCTATATGAAAGGCACAGGGAAAACATGGGAAGCACTGAAATGGAACAGAACTTTCAGTCGGCCATCACTTTCCCCTGATTCTAGACCGTGGCACTTTGAAAATACACCAGAAATCCACTTTTACTGGAGAAGTTACCAGATTTAATTTTACCCACATACAAACTTTTTATATACAGGCTCTATCAATAACTTTGAATGTTTTTAACCATTTCCCGACTAATCTAATGAAGAACCAACTTAACTAGATGCCTAACAGTTCGTGTAACTCACCTATGGCTCGAATGGATGTCAGCTGGATGATGGACACTGGCTAAAGACATCTTTGGCGGTACTAGAACAATTAAAACGAATGTAAAAAAAACGCTGCACAGTGACCAGGCATATAAAATATCATTGGATAAAATCGTTGTAAACAATAAACTTGTTTCTTCATACATGTAGTTGATAAAGTTCATCTACGTTCCAGAAGGTTCATGAACGTTTGAAAAAATGGTGAACTACAGTTTTTTCCGAGCGGTTCGACCTTAGCAAGGCCTTTGACCAAACAATGAATGGAATTGAGCAGTTTTAGCGAGAATTAAAACAATAAAAGGTAAAAGAGTACTGATCGAATAAAGTAAACAATTTAGACCTTGATTCTGTTTCATAATACTATCCACCTTGGTCTCGTTCCTGGTTTCCTTGTGCTGCAAGACTCTGTTCACTTGGAAATAAAATGCGTCTTACAACACGCTTGAATTCACCTAATTATTTTTTTTCTATCAAATTGTTCCAAGCATGTAGAAAATGGAAAATAAATAACTGGGCACTTTTAACAACAATGCATTTTTTTCGCTAATTATACGTGGATCTAATGACGAGCAAAAATGATTTGAGGATTGATGGTGCATGAATTTTCCAGTCATTATATATGCGACTGGCCACGAGTCGTTTGTATGATAAAAACAGTAGAAACCATGTATGTTTGTGTAATTAGGCAAGGTGCTCTAAATATGCATTCAAACTAAGCACACTTATAGTTTTAGCTATGTCATACCGGATAGTAGGTACTTTTCCCAATAGCTCAGTCACTAGATAAGAAAGTCAATTTTGTGAACGCATGTGGTTTTGTTTCGAAAATAATTACATCTTGAAGTCGTTTTTATGATTCCTTAAAACTGGTGCGTTTTTCAGGTTTTTAGGTCATCGTGAATTGGAACTTCTTCCATTGGGTTGCTGCACGCATCAACCACCTCTGAAGATTGACGCCACTCATGCTTCACGATGGCGTAAAACCCCGAAAAAATCACCAGTTCCTTATTGATTCAGCTGACAACTTTCTAAATTAGTACGCTCCTTTCCTTAGAGAAGCGCATATAAAGAAATTTCGCTCACAAGAACTCACTTTTTCAAATTGACGAAGATAAAAATCCTTAACAGTGCACTTCCAGGAGCGAAGAGCCTCAAACTCCAGCCAATATCACTGAGCTCGAAAGTACAATTCTGCGCGAAACTGCTAATAGAAACGCACGCTAGCTGCTCAGCTGAGAGTCGCTATTGGTCTACTTTCCAATTAGAAAGATCGCAAAACATTGAAACCTCCACTGCTTTGTACTTGTATATATGCAAGAGCGTAGAAGTTGGGAGGCGGGAAGGGAGGTGCTTGTGACGTTACACATTTTATTACATGAAAACGGTTCACAAGCGCGCTCCAGTACCGGATTTAACTAAATGGAATGCAGTTGGAGCCAGTACTAGTTTCATGGATTCATCTAGTTTAGCTTGACTGGAACAAGCAATTCCAAAGTATGAAGTTTACGATGAGGTCTGCAAAGCTGGAAATATACCAAAGGCATATGTGAAGATTAAGAGTATTTTATACTGCTGCCTCAAAGTCTGGTTAGAATCTGGGGAAATCAAAGGAAATGTAAGTGTCCATAGCAGACGCAAGACATAAAAATGTCTTTCACAAAAAAAAGGTGATTTATTTGAACTACACATTCAAAAGGCTGGATTATTGCTTGGATGTGCGACTTCTTCTAGCTCTTCTTGTTTGGCTTTAAGAAAAAAACGTTTTTTAACACTTTGAAAATAAATTTTTTTTTACAAAATTGGTTGACTTCTGAACAATGACTTCAGGGCTAAATGCGAGAAAATTGTGAGACGAAATAAGGAATAAATCGAATCGCATTTACAAAATATACAAATTTGATATGAAATGATTGATTTTATATGAAAATATTGTCCGTAAAATCAAAATCTTCTGCACTAGAAATGGGCAAACCCTGTACAAAATCCACAGTTTGGTTGGGTCATTGACTTCTTTTGCTTGTAATGATTAACTACTTCCACGGTGTGGAGTGTTAAAAATTATTCAAAAATCGCATAATAAAAAAATTGTAATTCCCTATTCTGTTGCTGAATATTTTCAAGATCCCAACCGATTGTTTTTTCAATGATGGTCATTGGAGCAAATTTGAAAACACCCTGTATATTAACTGATTCATACCCCTTTAAAGTACACACTTTGAATGTGTCATTTGCAAGCAAAAACTCAGCTAATGAGAAGCTAATAGGTCCGAAACCGGTTCTGAGAGCGCTTGATTGTGTGTTAGCCAAAAGCCTGTACTTGCGCCACACTGTATATTCATGTGTATCGATTGACAATAAAATGTTAATAAAACTAGTCACTGCAGGAGAATTTTAAAAATAACCACAAATTCATCGAAAATAAGTAACAGCGTAATTAATGGAAACACACGTTTTTCTCCGTACATAATTATTTTGTTATGAAAAATGAACGGAAAGCAGCAGATCGAACAGCCAATAAAAAAAATTACACAGTTGCTCCCTGTAAATCTGGAACAAAGTGGACGGACAACAAACGTTAAATTTAATGTTAAAGCAAAGTACGGAGAATAAGGTGTTGAGGCTGATCTGTTAAAACACTGTGACACTGTTTATTTAATTGAATATATACGATGAAATTGTACAATAGAAATGTTATTTAGGCAAACAATAATATTGACTGCATACAGTTTTAAAGCCAAGCGTTTTTGAAACTGGACCGTATTTTAAGCCGTCGTGTGTTCGCTTCGGATGCGAGCATACTTCTGAAGATGCAAGTCACTCGTGTTAGCGAAACGTTAAGAAGAAATTCTTTTCCACGAAGGCCAAAATGGACAATTTGCTTAAAAAAAACAACTTGCTCTAATCCATGTTAAACTGCCTGCAAAAAAGCAATTCTTGTGACAAATTTAGTTTTCACGACATTGATCCAGAGACAGCAACTATTTCTAATGAGAATTTAAAAACTTGCTCTCAGTCCACTTGATAACCGTGCACAATCCCACAATTGCTGCTTAATAAGCAACAAAAAACCTTATTTGAATTAACGTGATTTGCTTGTTTGCGACAAAATTACTTGCTTAAAACGCCGTGAAGAAAACAAATTAAAACCCCCTGCCAGTAGTAGTGTTAAATAACGCAAAGCATGCAGTTTTAAAGGCAGAATCATCCTTATTGCATCTACATCCACTGGAAGGAGGGTTTGAAAAACCATTAAATTGTTTTCAACTACGTTAATTCTTTTGCAAATGCAATCCAAGGTATTAAACAGTTGCAAGAACCTAATCTAATTTTTTTCCTATTTTACTACGTTGCTTGCTGACTGTACTAGCAGCATTAAAGTTACTAATCACACGGTTTCTAAAGTCAATTGAAGTCAATTTGGTCAAAAGTGTGGAATTTTGTAGATTATAGTTGTGTATCATTCATGATTCGCCAATACAGTCATGGTGGGAGTCATTCGGTACACGAGTGATATTTTTTATGGTTCTCCCATTAATAACATTAAGTCATTTATTGTTTCTCATAAGTATTCACATTCAAACACATGCTTCCAGTGTTTAGGGTCAGGCATAGATAAGGCGAAAAAATTCCCATTCAAACTTGCATGGTTTAATTATTGATTTGGGATTATATCGCTTTCTACGATTCTCGCATAACGACCGAAAAGCGATTAGAAACCTCACATTATTCATCCAACTGTTTAAGAGAACACCGTTATGCACTAGTAACTATGCATTATGAGGTTTGCAAACCACCTCTGAGAATGTAAAGTCACTTGTGTGTGCGAAACGTCGGGAAGAGCTCTCGATTTAACCACGGCACTTCGGCCGTAACTTTTCAGTTCTTGAATATCGTATCCTAGCAATTTATGGCAATTACAATTTTCCTGGTAATATTTATCAACAATTATAATTAGTTCAGACAATTTATCAGTTTTACGCGCATAAACCTTCATGGAAACATTTATTGGGTATTTATAAGAACTTTGCCTATCTTGGTGAGTAAAAAGCTCACTTGAAACAAGTGTGGACGTTAAAACTTCCAAGCTGATACTATTGTTTCAAAATAGAGAAAAAGTGCAGCCAAAAGACCATGAAACATATTGATATTTCAATGACTGATTAGTCCTGTCGCAATAAAAACACATGGCGCATTTTTCGGATGATCAATTTTACTTGTAATGGAATATTAAGGCGGCGCCATCCGTGAAATTTAATACCGAATTAGTTTGAATTGAAAAAGAAAAAAAGCATTAATTAGAAATAGCTAGTAATTAGTTTAAATGTCCATCATTGACACGGATACACCAATCAGCAATTTACCGATTGAGGAATGTAAAATAATCAGTGTTAATGTTATGGGGCGTTAAAAATCAAACGCGCATTTGCTAGATTCGCCTTAATTAATTCCGAATATTTGCCCTGATACTTTGCAACAATAATGATCATTCGGTTTTCCCATTTTCGCGGTTTTGAATTTTTACTTGTGAAAAATGCCTGATTAGCTACACCACTAACTAAGCGATAATACCTGTAAATTCCAACAATGGCAATGGAAAATTCAAAGAATCCAGGTTACATCACCGTCCATAAAAATCAAATTTAATCCCTGCCTACTGAAAACTCGGGAAATTTCGAAATTAACACGGCAATTTCACGTGTAATATTTTCAAATGATAGTCTCTCAACAGCAGTTGTAATAATAAAACCTACGTTCTTTGAAGACACTATTTCCCTAACAGAAAAAAATAAAAATCCAAAACACCATTCGGAAAGAACGTGCGTGTACACTTGAGCAATTACTAGTGACACACTCAATCAATCATATTGTTTCATAATCAGATTAACTGAATTTGAATGAAAATTCCGAACATATTTGGAAACAGACTCATTTATCATTGACATTCATAGCTCGAAACTATCGATTGGTTTCGAACTTTTGGATACTCAAAAAAGTTCAATTTTCACGGCCATTGCTTGAAACTGTAGTTTTTCGGGCTGTTGGGCCGTTGTAAAAAAAACTGTCATATTGAAACTGGTGAGTTTTCAGGCTTTTAGGTCGTCGTGACAAAGAATTTCTTCCCGGCGTTTCGCAAGCACGAATAGCTTGGATCTTCAGAGGTGGTTGCTGCGCCCGGCAAACAAAAGTTTCGAAGAAACATCAGGAAGACCACGACTTTTATTTACCACGACGACCTAAAATCCTGAAAACTCAGCAGTTTCGCTTTTGGGAAGATTTTTTCAATCTTCCTAGCTAATTTACCGATCAATAAATAACTCAGTCGTCAGAAACAATGCATTAATTTAGATAATTTTATCATTGCTTGTTTAACGAGGTTGAAATAACGGTAAGAAATACATAAATTAATGTTGCCACGCCAAACGAAGCTTACGGTTTTTTTGTTAAAATAAACGATTAAATTGACGCAAATCACAGAAAAAATAATATTTTATTTGCGTTTTTTGAATCACAGTTCTGACATTTTTTGTTTAGAGGTTTTAGCTGGCAGGTAAGGAACAAATTTGTCCACTTGCAACTTCCAGAAATCCCACTATCTAGTAGAGATCAATATTTGCACAGAATTAGCAAGTATTTGGTTTTTTCAGAATTGCTAGAGTATGCAAACAATTGTCAATAGCTCATTATGTGCATCTTTCGAGATTGGTCTTCAGACTATTCTAAATGCGACGCAATTTGTTTCTTTCACGTACACAAATCCTAATTAAAACTAGGAATAATACATAATTAACAATTCAGCTCTGATCACTTCCAAGTCACATGCATCTCTAAATTTAAATCGTTCCACGACTTTCACATATTTATCATAATATAGATTTAATTTTCCGAAATCCGTTAAAAGCTAATTTTCAAAAATTCCTTATTCCCGATAAAGCTTTACATCAAAGGTGATTGGCCGATATCCCAAACATTTGGCTCGTAATTTACAGTTTACGACCACTAATAGTATGTTTAGAAAGAAACCGATTAAATTTGGACATTCAAATACCATGGGTCACATTTTTGGAAACGATTTCCAACCAAATGATGGAAAATCCGAAATACTTGGAAAAACTTGGACAGGCGTCAGCAACGAAAGTTGTTTTTTTTTAATGTTCTTCAACTGTGTAAAACAATAAATAATTTTCATTTGGGAAATATGTTGGCAGGTCCGGCATATATATTTTATTAGTGCAGATGTATATTGTATAAAACGTTAGGCGACAAGCTATAAATGTGTCAATATCCTGTTTCAGAGCCTGGGGGATTAGCCGGCTTAACATGTTTCCTTCAAATGGCTGGTTTGACGCAAAATAATGTAAAATTCCCGGATTTAAATACTACAACTACATAAATAAACACAAACATCGATAAGTAGGATATATTTAGAGCAACGGGATGTCACTGGCTTATACGCCGTTTAACTTTAACGACTTTAACATACTATTAATAGCCTTTTGGTCGCAGACCCTAACATGAAAATCACCTAAAAATAATTGTAGTCCATTATAAAAAAATATATTGTTTCGCACGTGACACTAGTTCCTAATATTTACGTAGGAATTGAAATGAAAGCGTAGCGTCCAAGGGGTAAACATTGAACTAATGCGAAATATAAATTTTTCTCTAACCACGTGCATCAACAGCAAATGTTTACTTTCCTTCAATTACCGACGTAGAAGCTTCTATTACGACGAAGGAAAACTAAGGGTGGTTAACATGCATACGTCCCTTTAGGGGCATGTGGGGAACCTTTTTTTAATGCAAGTAAAAGTGCTCAAAAGCAAAGCACTTCCGGGACAGGTTTCGGACCCATTAGTCCTCACCAGCTGGGCGTAGCCTGCAAAAAACGCATCCAATACTCAACTCAAAGAACTTTTGGATGCGTCATTTGCAAGCTCACGAGGGCTAAGGTACGAAACTGGCCCTGGAAGTGCTTGCTTGTGACAAAAATCTGTACTTGTACCACTTATTTGCGACTTAAGGAAGGTGTTGAACAAACATCAAAAAATCCGATTAGGCAAAGAGTTTTTCAAATGAATGTTCCTACCAGTCGATTTTATTGACATTGAACTCAACAAGTGACTCGCTTGATCATTATAATTTCGATTGTCAGCAAACGTTCTCTTTCTCTGATGGAAAAAGAACGTAATTGTTGATTATCTAATTTTGCACAGTTCAATAGCTTTCCGGCTAACAGATCAACATGATCAATTATCAATGTTTGAATAGCAAATATTTGAAAGCAATTTAAACGAAGAAGGGAAAGTGAAACTGCAGCTCACGAATTTGAAAAAAATCCTTGTTTTCACCCACCAATTTCTCTCAACATCTCACGGTATCAGATGCAGCGAATTGAAGAAAAATCTGAGATTTAGTATCCAATCGAAAGCGTTCAATCAGCAAATAAGTTCGTGAACATGCATCCTACAACTGCATTCTTTGCTACCTTTTAATCTAGATTTGATTGAGTTTGATTTCAGACATCCTACGGAAACTTTAGCAGATAATTAGCTAAAAATCCTACGTAATTTCGGCTTCATTTCCTAGGAACTTTGCTCAGACTAAAATATAATGTCATGTGTTTAGGCGCATTAAAATAGCATTGGTAATGTGTTTTACGCAACACATTGTCTGACCTCGGCAATAATTGCCTCATACATACATACAGTGCATTAGTTGCTTATCACTCCTCACTGGCACTGAGTTGTCCAATCAGATTTCAAGCAGCCACTTAAAAAACTTTGTTCTGTCCACATTCCAAAACCAAATTAGTTAATTGACAATTTGACATTGATTATTGAAGATTATCAATTTTTATCTCGAAAATTTGTCTGGATCCACGGTCCTAAGGAGTGCCTACCAAATGGGCCACAGCGTGATCTTCAAGAAACTGAAGAAAGTTAAACTTCTGGGAACAAGAGCCAATAGAATCAAGACTGGAGGAAGGATTTGGGGCGAAATGGTAGTGATTCCACTGGTCATAACCGAGGACTCGGGGATAATGAGGAAGATGCTACAGAAGTAGAAATATTGCCATCTTTACCGGAAAGGAAGCCACCAGTAAGGCTCTAATGCGTGCTAGACTGTGCATTAGAAGGAAAGACCCTGACCAGGAACTCAAACTCACTAGGGCCATTGGAAAAAACAGAACCAAAATAAACGAGGTTCCTGGGGCACTGGACAAGAAAGATACTGAGCTACCATGAACTCACCAAGAACATACAAAGTACTGGAAGGACATACCAAAACCACTACTTTATTATCAAATTAGACATCGATTTTTTAGTGAGAAGGAATTTCTTTTCAAAAGTCGTGCCCTCGACCACTGTTTCTTTCCGAAAAAATCCATCCAAATTCGATTTCTACAAATCGAAATGTTTACTGTTTAATACGAGTTTTTTTAAAGAGGTCATTGCAATTTTTTCCATCGCAAATAACTCACCATTAGTTACATTTCCGCATATTTTTTGTCAGTCGCTAATGAAGTGTTTAATGTTGAAATTCAATGCGAAATTATATGCATAACATCAGACGAAATTAGCATCAAATGAGCGGAAGTTGTAAGAGACACAATTGGCGACATGCAAATTCAGAAATGCTATGGCGAAAATGAAGAAGGCGGTTATAACAGAGGACAGATATTTATCGATGTATTAACCATATTTATTTAGTTGACTAAGTTTGTTTGATCATAAATATATCACAGTATGTATATTTTTTAAGCATATCGCAAAAAAAAACACAGACCAGATAATTCTGGTATCGAGCTACTTAATTAGGGCGTTTTTACTATTCTACAGCTGTTTCAACAATCATTATGTTTAGCTAGTGAACTGGTTATGCAGGATGGTGAAGATGTCCAGTTCAAAGCTCATTAAGGATCCAATAATCACATTCCAAAAAAATGGCCTAGTATTTAAAACACCATGACCCAACTAGGCTAAAGTAGTTTGTCATCGAGATCACATGCCTCTGACTATCTGTAGACAGGAATTAAATTCCTAATACTAAAAGCTCAATTAACAAAAGATTTATGGCTTAGAGCGATAAAAAAATTCAATTGCCATGCAGATCACCTGTAACTGCGTCGCTAAATATCCTTATCAGGCAAGTATTTCTATTGATGCACTGCCAAATGGAGGACTTGCAGAGAACATACAATTCTATAAAGGACAGAATGTCATAAAAATGACACCATCAATATTAGATAAGTTTATACGATCTGATTTATATGATCTTGAACTATGTTTCATGTAAAGGGCGGCCCAGTACTTCGGGAGCAGCGAAGTACTTAAAAAAAACAATTTGAAAACGCCGCTTTTTCAACTCTGTTATTGCCAAAACAGCTACGTTTGGAGGGAGATAACTTTTGTTACTTCTACTATTTTGACCCAAAGAATAGTGGCTCTTGGAATGAAACAATGAATTAAATGAAGCTCGTGAATGAAAACAACATAAACAAGCTGGTGAAAATTATTACTTAATAATAGGAAAATCTGATTTCAGTATGGCAAGAATGCTAGATTACAGATTGTTCTAGTCGCGTCCTAAATATTCTTAAGACTTTCATGTAAAGTCCTCTTACGTGCTTTCAGGCATCTTTCAGATGGCTGAAACCGTGGTCTTGTGCACGTAGCAAAAGAAAAATAGTACGGTTATTCGGGTTTAAATAAATCAAGCTAACACTAGAGAAGCTTTTCTTTGATAATTTATTGTGATAGTTGAAGATGGACGCATCAACGCTTATTTGCTGAAACAATATTTTCAGTGGCAGTGCTTAATTTCACGAAAAACCATTAAAATCGAAATTTCAAATTAACACAGAATTAAAAGATTACAAAAAACGACGCTTCTCAACACACCTTCTCTTTGTTATTCACATAGAATCAAAAAATTACCTAAACAATATAAAATAATTAAATACTTTTTTATACATTTAAAGTAGTAGTAACTGAACATTTTGATTCCTGATTGAAAAATGTGCATTTCTATCCTTTCTCTGGGGTCAATTGTGAATCACCCTAGTTTATACGCATTTTAACTTTAAAGTACTTTGACTTAAAAGCCAAAGGTCGCTTCTTGTGTAGTTTTAATCAACTTGTTTCCGCCTGAACGTGTTCCTTTAATGATAATACAGAATAATAAAATATATGTGATGATTTGGTAAATTTTACAGCAAATTGATTCGTGATTATGAATTAAACGCAACATCGACTGTCGCCAGTGGGTATTTTTGTAAACAACCACAATAATAGTTGTATAAAGGATGTGAGAGCATAACTGTTAATGAGATAATAATTAAGAAACTTAATAAATGGCCGGATTTCATCAGCACGACTTGACAAAGATACAATAGTAAATTGTTCGGTGAGTATGTTAAATTAGTATAGACCTTTAGAGAGTATTTCAAGCCACACACTATTGTGCAGTGAAGTGCAACGTAGAGAAAGAAACCAATCAATCCGTCCAACCCACTCAAAAATAGAAACACGAGTGCGTTGCATCAACATTCGCTCCCAATTGACCCACTTTCGATTTCATATGTGCAAAGTCCAGCCTACATTCAACATGTTCATCATCAGGAATTTATCAGGGCTATTATTGTTTCAAATGGACGAATTTTTGGTCACCAAATGGAAGTTCAGTGAGTGATCGGTTCCAAAAGATCGCATTTTCCACACCTCATCACCAATGAAAAAAAGATGAAAGAAAAATGGGAATATTTCCTGTCTACCACGTAGATATTCTGGGAACTAATTGGAGCTGTTCAAATGCATTTTATATAAGGATGTTTTAGTAATTTTTTCTTAAATGTACTTATCATGTTCGTGCTAAAGAAAAACTGAACCAGAATCTTTATTGGATTAAATTAAAGTCAATATATATCCAAATTAATAAAAGCCCTGTATAAATGCACTCTATATATAGTAAATAAATGATAAAATGTCATTTACACTTATAATAATTATTTGAAAACATTGTTCTTATCACTTATCTCTGACGTAGGTAAAAACACTCACGTGTCGGTATTATTGATTTTTACCATTTCTTGTAGTAGCAATAAAAAAATTAATGATCGAACATCATAAAACATGAACTTTTGATCCTGCTCAATCCGGTAATACAACCGAATTATGCCGCAGCCATTGTTATATCACATCTTTCAGCATTCAAAAAGATGTGCAGTGGATAGAGATAGATTATGAAAAACGCTCATAATTACAAAAAAATATTCACAAACTTCAGTACCAATACATAATCGATTTCAATACAGTTCCGTTTGCCAATAAAAATTAATTCATGTTTAATTCAATTAGCGAATAAATAGAGTGGCGCGTGTATTGAAAAAACTAATAAAGTCGTAACTATTCAAGAGTGTCATCATGAATTTTACATCAATTTAGAATCACTCTCGTATCTTGCATGTGATATGGTTAGTTTGATCTTTTGTTAGCACCATTATTGTTAATTATGAACGAAAAAATGTTCACAAAGTCTTCAACATTTGTGTTCTTGTTGGGGCTTACTCGAACCGGGCAGTTTGCCTTTGATTTCTTCAATTTGCAATACGCGATGAAATTCTGGTCATTGTCCGTTTCATGTGGATAATGGCTCAATAAATTTTACAACTGGCTATAATTTTATTTAGAACCCGATAAATTAATTGACTCGGCTTGTTTCCTTGTTCCAGCCATATGTGGTCTCGTTATAGCGGGCACTTAAAACGGCGCCAGTGGAACGCGTCGCGACGCTCTACCGCCGGGTCGATACCCTCCTGCATCCAGACGGTCAACTAAAGCCGCTTTATATTTCCAGGCCTGACATATATTTATTGCAAAATTTGACCGAATTCCTTAACAGTTTTCGCTCCAGATCCGGGAATGCACACTATTACTACTATTATTAGTTACTAATAAAAACGCAGACAAACATTAACAGCCAAGTACAAAACAAAGTATACTGCACAAAAATGTGCGAATATATTAGTGGAAGAAGAACAAAGCCCCTCATCCCGTGTATTAAAAAGAGAAGCCGCGCAAATGTCAAAACAGCACTGAAAGCTGGAAAAATGTGCGAATACATTAGTAGAACAAGAACAAAGCTCCTCATCACGGGTATTAAAAAGAGAAGCCGCGCAAATGTCAAAACAGCACTGAAAGCTGGAAAAATGTGCGAATATATTAGTAGAACAAGAACAAAGCTCCTCAACCCGTGTATTAAAGAGAGAAGTCGCGAAACTGTTGAAGGCGTGGCGTAGAGCTTGGCGGTGTAATGTCTAGTTTGCAACCAATGGGCCACTAGCATTGAGTGTTTGTCTCGTTTGTTGTCTACTTTGTTCCTCCCATTCGCCAGCAAACTTTCCTTCACCGATCCCTATCTTTGCAATTTAAATTCGCACTTTTAGCATTATTTGTTATGCTATGCACTTGATTGAGTGCATTTATAATATTTGATTGATTAGCTAAGTAACAGCCATCAAGTTATTTAAACTTCCAAGAACAATCAAACTTTCGGCATCACCAGAGTCGTCTGTTTTTACGCGAGTAGATATGTGGTAATATCAGGCACCCCCGAACCGGCCTATTAGCTTTCATCAGCTGGGATTAGCCCGAAAATAACACTCCCGAAACCTCTACTTTATTTCGCCCAAGCATTTTACTCCGACGCTGATGTAAACCGGTTGTGGGGGTGCCTCAAAATGTGGGTGTCTGAGATTAACACATGTTGTGATCTGTATGGACTTACATCCAAAGTAATTGGATCCATTGTATTGCATATTAAGTTGCAATTATTTCAATTGATAAATTTCGAATTATTTTCTACTAAAAGAAACATGCGATAATAAAATGTGGTTCATTGGCTGATGTTCACTATGTAAAATTCCAATCAAATTCTGTCATCAATAAATCATGGAAATATTGTTGGGTCTAGCCGATAATGGAGATTATTTTTGAAAACAATAAAATTTTAATTTCGTTCGTAAAACATGGTACTTCACGTGCGTCACACTCTGGGGATTATCCGCATAGTTTTATCAGCTATTTTTTACATAACTATGATGCTTTTTGTTAGTATAGTTTTACATAATCGCGTCGCTTCGAAAAGGCAAAAATAACGTTCTATTTCATCAGACAATTTAATCAAAACAGAAAATTTTGGACATTTTCGAAAACAGTGAAAAAAACGCTAATTAAAACAAAGGTATTCAACAATTGATTGGAATCGATATTTTGATAATTGCTCGTAAATGTCCGGGTATTTCTATGTTGTTTTCGTAAGGTGATTAGTTTGATAAATAACCTTTTCGAACAATCTAATATTGAATGTTAATCGAATGGAGCAAAGTGCATAATACCAGAATAAATAACGCATTAAATTTAGTCGCATTAATTTGACCTATTTGGCGTTGTTAAAATTAGATAATTAATTAAAAAACAGCATTTTTATTTAATTTAAAAAGCGATGAAAAAATTCACAGACATGTAATTACTCTTTAATTGTATTAAAAAACTGGCACCAAAAAAGCTGTAATCAAGTTGTTTTGGCTCCTTCTATAGCAAAATTAAATGCACTTTGCTACTGGTAAAAACTAGTAGAACCGCAAACAACAAAATATAAAAATTTACATAAAAACACAAACAAATTCAAGATAAAAGCTACAAAAATGAAATGGAACTTACCAAGATCCAGGGCGGTGTTTTTGCGTATCAAAAGCTCAAATTAACAAAATATTTCGTTCCGATATTTGGGTTAATTTGGTGAAAAAGGTCCAGACAAACTGACCCAGACTGTAGGTTGGGCACTGTTGGGATAAACTGGATATATATCTTGGGGAAGAGTATCTATTCACAGCGTTGTCAGCTTGTGTGTTTGTTAAATTTATAAATAACCGTTTAAGGTAATAAATACATATTTAATTGTTAGTGGGAGGATTGAGATTTTAGTTGATTTATTAAATAATAAAAATATCAGCACTATACGAACGCACAAACATGACAAAGATCTCGGAAAGACTCATACAGCTACAGACAAAATGGACAAACAACCCCTACAACTGGACCATACTGAATCCCCTTTGTCTCACAAGACCAACCAGACAATCCCGCTTCCGTTTCCCTACATTAACGCTACTCGAACACTTACAAACGCAACTGACTAGTGGACAATAAAATAATTTCTTCTTGTCACTGAAATTTTATTTAATAATATCGTTAACCTAGAATAAGAGAATTTTCATTTTGTTTTTTATTTGGATTAAGACTACATGTATCAAACAAGGGCAGAAAGACCGATAGGTCGATAGCCTTTTTTTAGAAATAAAGATGTTTACTACTACTAAAAATATCAGCAAAATGTATTCACTTCAATGGGATTTTGTTCAACAAAGCACACATCACATTGCATGGATATTTTAGCAACAAAATAATGTCTACATTTATTTGCTTGAAAAATTGGCTTGTGCATTTTTGTTGCTTGCAGAATATTGAAGAACAAGGTAAAACAAGTAAAGAAACAGTTAAACAATTTGAATGTAAATAGTACAAAAATATTAATTCAAAATTGAGAAATCGGAGAAACAATGCAACATTTGATCCTGACCCGGACTTGAAAACACAACGTTATGACGTAGCAAGGATAAACTCCTGCCGTCAGCAGGACTACGCATTGATTGTGGGAGGCTGAAATGGGGAGGAAAATGGGGAAACCTTGCAAAATGCCAAGGCCTGTTTAGCTGCAGGTTTCCATGTATAGAAATTTACATTAAAACCCCATTTTTTTCTCAAGAATTGAACATTTTTGAATGGAATTAACACAACTTCTGATTGCTAATAAATGAAATCCAACTACAATATATACTGCCATGACATATACAATTACAACTTACCAGACAAAAATCAAATCGACAGATCGGCATACATATTACAATACGCAGACGACACGGCACTTATTGTACATGACAAAACTACTGAGAGAGCAGCGCAAAGACTCCAAACACTAACAAACAACACAATGACGTGGTTTTATAAATGGAGACTAACACCAAACGCGTCAAAAAACCAACTTCTGCTCACAAACCACAGACTCAACGCTGACTCCCCTACAATAACTGCAGACGGCCAAACGACACAACCAAAAAACGACGTAAAATACCTTGGAATCACAATCGACCACAAACTTAAATTCACTAAACACATACGAAACATCAGGGCAGAAACAATAAAGAGAACAAAACACTTCCGATCACTAACCTACAAAGACAGAGGAATTAGCACAAACACCGCCACCAAAATATATAAAGCTATTTGTAGACCCTTGCTAGACTTTGGACATGTACTCATGACCAACGGAACAGAAAGGACAAAACGTTATACACAAACAACAGAACAAATTGCACTAAGACTAATAACACGAATAAGACACCCCCAAAACCCACTACACAACCCCCCCACCCAACTACTATACGAACGCACAAACATGACAAAGATCTCGGAAAGACTCATACAGCTACAGACAAAATGGACAAACAACCCCTACAACTGGACCATACTGAATCCCCTTTGTCTTACAAGACCAACCAGACAATCCCGCTTCCGTTTCCCTACATTAACGCTACTCGAACACTTACAAACGCAACGGACTAGTGGACAATAAAATAATTTCTTCTTGCCACTGAAATCTTATTTATTTAATAGTATTGTTAACCTAGAATGGGAGAATTTTCATATTTGTTTTTTATTTAGATTAAGACTGCATGTATTAAACAAGGGCAGAAATACCGATAGATCGATAGCCTTTTTTAGAAATAAAGATGTTTACTACTACTATTGTTAACCTAGAATAGGAGAATTTTCATATTTGTTTTTTATTTAGATTAAGACTGCATGTATTAAACAAGGGCAGAAAGACCGATAGGTCGATAGCCTTTTTTAGAAATAAAGATGTTTACTACTACTACTACTGAAATCCAACGTTGAAGCTAAGACACTAACACCCATTCGCTGCTTAACTTCTTTCTTCAACACTCTTTAAATTAATAAGCTTCTAAAGTTTATCTTGCCCTGAATTCATGAAAGTTTTCATTCAAATTTGAAGAACGTTATAAATTAATTCAGTTTAATTAAAACATTTTAAATTCCATATATTTAGAATTCTCAATATTACAAAACTTACAAGTTTGAAATAAATATCGGATGTTTAGCTGCAATGTGAATAATAATAACTATTGAGCAAGAAATGTTTCAAAATACACTCAACAATATTTATTTGCTATTTTAATTATTTCGCCATTAAACATGCGATTGTAGCAACACGTATTGAGCACTCACCGACAATGGGCTTTTAGAAAAACAAAAAAGTATGAAGCAAAATAATTGTTTCAGATGAGAAATATTTTGAAAACTAATATCTTTGATCTTAACACCCACTCATCAATTTTTATTTCGGTTTTCGTAAAAACAATCCTCTTTTATTATAGATGTTGGCACAGTTTTTTCCCCAAAAGTATAAATTTAAAAATATGGCATTGATTTGAACTAGAAGTTCGGCGAAAAACTGACGGTCCCAGTTATTCATATTATTATCAGATAGATTTTCACGGTTTAAGGAGCTAATGGCATACAATTCCTGGGATTTTACTGCAAACAAATCAAATAATTGGCGCTTACAGGACGTGTCGTTCAAATAAATTTCTTTAAATTGGTTTTCAAAGTTCTAAAAAAAATTATTATAATACAGTTTACATTTCGTAGCTTTGTTATTGGGTTTTAAACTATTTCCACTTTCCCAGAATGAACACCCGAACATTTTTATGTCTAGCCATTTGTACAGTATCTTATCCTGCGGTGCTAATGCATATTAAATTACCCATTTTGTAAAAGATAAAAATTATTTTGGTTAATGAACTGTGAGTCGCTGGAAAAATGATACCACTGTTAATACGTCCACATATTTGACTTTGTTCATGAAACTTACATATTTTATATCAATTTGCTTTTATATCAATTTTATATCAATTGCAATAAGCCAAGGTATTAGGTATGTTTCCAATTATAGTAACTGTATGATAAATTCTGAAATCAAAATCAATTGTGATTACACAACTAGTTGAATTAGGAAGGCTGCACTTAGCAACATGCATTGATTAAAGTCGAACATTTTCGTTCAGTTTACTTAAATTGATAAGCTTTGTTGGTCTTAAGCCACTTACCCAAAGTTGTTCCAGCTCTAATCGAAATAGCCTGACCTGTAACAAAACATTTCATAAAGTCACTGTTCACTTAATGAAAATAATTTAAAAAACACACAAGGAGAATTTAAAGAAATATTGACTGACAACACCAAATAATATAACTTGTGGACCTTGTCAACATCTGCTCACAAGTCATCTTCTATTAATTCACTACAAAAATTTCTAATTCTGGCTTCTGCATGGGTGGAAATGAAACGTTTACAAAAACCCATCAGCTTCCTACTTGAAATCAGCCTTATCGAGTTTGTGAAAGATAAGCTGCCCTTTTTCGCGAACCCCGAAGATAAAATCGCTAAATATTGGGACTCTCAGTCCAGAACCGAAATTATACAAACAGCTGACAAACTGTTCAACGAAGGAAAATATATGGACGTTTATGAAGCCCTAAATAGAATGAAATATAGGTAAATGCAATAGTAATGAACCTTAACTATTGCAACTCAAAAGTAATGAATTTAGGCCGCAAATGAGTCACTCCAGAGCCAGTTGTTTTGCTCTAATTGAATCAGAGACTAACATTTCTCATTTATCAACAAGTAAAATTAGATGCTCTAGTTTACCAAATGATGTGCATTTGGTTTACATGCACCTAAATAGATTGCAGTGGAATCGGAGTTATCTTGCAACTCGATTACATTATTGCTTAAGT
The DNA here is from genome assembly GCA_024550625.1 of Dendroctonus valens. NCBI lineage: Eukaryota > Metazoa > Arthropoda > Insecta > Coleoptera > Curculionidae > Dendroctonus > Dendroctonus valens. The sequence continues at coordinate 56,324 of JAJTJO010000061.1, read as the reverse complement.
TAACAAATGAACCTTTCCAGCAAAGACTTCGAAGTGGTATGGAGAATATCTAGAGCATTATATAACTTATCACTGAATACCGATTTAACTTCAGAGGTAAGGAAAGCGATGATTGGAGAAGCGCACCATATTTTAGAAAGCGTTTACACCATTGGTAATTCCTTCCATTTAAAAAATTATACACCAAATCCTTCCAATAGATTGACTATCAACACTTTAGCCTGATTATCAACACTTAGGAAATGGACGGAACAACTATCACAAGTGGATGGCGGTAATCTCGAACGCTAAAAATGGCTTTGAAGGTTTAGAAATGAAAATAAAAGAGTATCCAAACATACGCAATCATTTAATTAAGGCGTGCGATGATGACCCGCAAGACTTTTCAGGTCAGCTATAAACATACTGAGTCTATTAAGATTTCATAATTGACTCAATTAATACAGTTCAGTACATGCTGGGAAGATGGCACTATGAAATCGCCAATCTTACCTGGTTCCAGAGGAAAATCGCCAAATATCTCTACTCGGAACCGCCAGATTCCACCCATCAGGAAGCATATAAATACTTGAACACAGCCGAAGAACTACGGCCTAGAAGCTTTATACCCAACATCTACATTTTGGGATGTGTTTGCATGAAGCTTGGACAGTATTACCGGTAAATATCGTTCAGTTAGATGATAACTTTCCAAAGTTACTTAACTCTTGCAGAGCAAAGTACTACCTAAATCTGGCCATAGGTATACCAGCGCACAACGACTGTGAAAGATGTTGTGCATCGGGGGCTCAAAACCTTCTAAGAAAATTAGAAAAGTATGATTTGGGGAAAGATTTATTGTATGAAAATCTTCATTTTAGTTTTGAAAACTAAAGTTAAATTTCATATTTCCCAGCAATTAAATCGAGGTATTACAGCCGATAACATTGTTTTTTACGTACCAAGCCAAATCAACGTAATCGGTTTACAACATCGGCGACTATTAAATTGCCAAACAGACGTATGAATTGCGTATGAACATTGGGCCGTGATATGATAAGTAAAAATATGTTTAAAAAGCATTTTGTTATGCTATGGACTATTTTATGGTTTTATAGACCAAGATTTCCCACTGGAGAGTCATAAATTAGGGCGGATGGACTGCAAATCTCTGATCAAGATTTGGCAGAATAATAAGATTTTTTGCCTTTTTATTTCTCTCAATAAATAAATTACCTCCTTTAGACTGAATGATTTCAATTACTTACTCTCCAAGAAGATGTTGTGAAGTGAGCTGTGATGTTTAAAGTCTGGATCATCAGGATCGAAATGAATGTCGTCCTCGAATTCAGTGAATCCATCCAGATCCTCCAGGTGCGATTTACTTTGAACTCTCAGCATCTGATTCAAAATTTAAAAAAATGTCTTAATTATTGAATGTTAAAATAACATTTTGACCGTAATATTGACATGTAATACCGGGAGTTTGGTAAGGCCACGCGTTCATTGCAGAGTTTTTTGTACTTTTACATATTGCAAATACTAAAACTGTGATTTATAAAATTTACTACCAATCTAATAATTGATATAAAACTAAAACAAGAATACCATGAGAAATTTCAAAGTTTTTAGCAAGGAAACCTGCTACGATGAACAAAAAACAACGAAAGATTAAAGAAAATGCTTTGATTTTATTAAGTAAAGATACTTCCTGTGTTCCTAAATAAAACGAGAGCGTTCTTGAAGTGTTATATTATATCGTAAATAAATGATAAGCAAATATTTTAAGGGTGCATTTGGAGGGTAATTTGAAAGGAAGCCTCTCTAATAAACTTTTCCCCAAAAATTGAGCATAAACCACATAAAATTTGTTAAAATAACTAATTATAATTCATAAACAAGCCGAAAATGGTAGAGCGCATATCAGGTGGTGCTTAAGTAACTGTTTACAATCAACAAGGATAATGGACAATAAATAGTTTTGCCTTCGAATATTATTACGGATACAAAAAATATATAAAAGTATATAAAACGTCGTGTAAAGGGGCCCATATCACATGCGGACATCGTTTCTTTCCAGCATATTTTCTGCCAGTAAAGAGCGAATCACTTGATTTAAACGAGAAAGTCTGTTGAAACGCGCGATGTCCCTTCTGGATCCAACAAAATGTTTGATCCATTTTGTTTTTTTGTCAATTTGGCGTTAACTTATTTGTGGTTTGCATTTACTGTTTTTTTGTGTGCAAAGTAGGAAATTGGAAATTTAAGCAGGATCAGATAATGAGATGTTATATCAAAAGACATAGACTTTCGAGGCCATTTCTTGAAACAAGTGGGTTTTTCGGGCTTTTAGGCCGTCGTTCGGTAGAATTTCTTCTTGACGTTTCGCAAGCACGTGCGGCTTGCATCTTCAGGAGTGGTTTGCTTGAACGCTTACAATGTTCTGATGTAATTCGAGAATTCGATAGGATGGAGAAGTTTGAGGAAGCAGCGTTGAGCACCGCACCCCTTAAACCAACGATCTGGTACCGATATGTCGATGACACGTTCGTGCTATGGAGGCATGGACGCAAAAACCTGGACATGTTTTTCGACCATCTAAACAAACAGCACCCAGACATCCAATTCACCATGGAAGTTGAACAAAACCACCAACTGGCCTTCCTAAATTTTTTGGTGTCTAGGCAGGGGAATCGTTTGGACCACAAGGTATATCGAAAAGCCACCCACACAGACAGATATCTTCACAAGCTATCTAACCACCATCCGAGTCAGAAGCAGGGAATCATTAAGACTCTCACGGATAGAGCCAGAAAAATATGTGGACCACAACATCTAACAACGGAACTACAGCACTTGGAAAAAGCTTTTCTTCAGAACGGATATTCCCAGTTGGACATCAAAAAAGCTGTAGGAGTGGGACGTGCTGAAAAAAGTGAGTCCACTCTGAAAGCTTTCCTGCCCTATGTTCCCAGGGTTACGGACAGAATTGGGAGGCTCTTGAGGAAACACAACATAAGAACGGTCTACAAGCCCACAACAAAGATCCGAGAATGTCTAGGGTCAGTTAAAGACAAAAGACCCCACCTAGCAACTGCAGGAATCTACCGGATTCCATGCTCCTGTGGAAGCGTCTACATAGGAACTACTAAGAGATCGGTTGCGACAAGAATAGAAGAACACCGACGGAATTGTAAACTGGGACATGTGGAGAAGTCGGCAGTGGCGGAACATGCCCTCAGCGATGGAACACACAACATCTATTTCGGAGAGGCACAGGTCCTGGCCACGACAACAGGGTATCGCCCCCGACTAATACGAGAAGCCATTGAAATCTACAAACACGACGACAATTTCAACAGAAAAGAAGAGACAATGGCGCTGAACAGGATATGGTTCCCAGCACTCAACAACGCAAAAACAGCAAGAAAAAGCAACAGCTCAGGACAGGAGGGAGAATCCAGTACACCGGAGGATAGCAACAGCCAACAGAATGCACAGGCTCCGATGACACAGGCCACGTCATTGCAACTGGTGCATAAATACGGACTGCGCCCGAGGAATCGCATCAGAACAGTGTAAGCGTTCAAGCCAACCACTTCTGAAGATGCAAGCCGCACGTGCTTGCGAAACGTCAAGAAGAAATTCTGCCGAACGACGGCCTAAAAACCCGAAAAACCCACTTGTTTCAATGATATGTTTTCTAGAGACTTCTCTGACTAGAGACTAACTGTTCTATCATCGGAAATCTTCGGCATACATTTGAACACATTATCGCCCCAACTACAGAAGCTCTGTGGCAGACTATAAAAAATCTCCAACTTTGCCTCCCTGTACCTCTACAACGACGCATTTTCCAATATATGTTTATATAACATATATTGGAATATATAACATATATTATGAATTTAGCTTAAATTAAGGCAATCTATCGAATAGCGGAGTCCTGCCTGTATAAGCTGTCGCCCATTTATAGACATAGTTTTATTTCAGACCTTGCAGAGTAATTTTGAAATATTAAGATTATTTTTTGTTTTTTATACATAAAAAGTGTACTCGTTCTTAATTCGTAACAGAAAATGAGCGGAAATTATCTCGCTGTCCGACAATACAAAATTTTGTGTTCCAAATACCTTCGAAGGTATTTGGGCTCCGAAATTTTAGGTGAAACCTAAAAATCGTCAGTTAATATCAACTTCTTTGACCATAAAGAACCGACCTAAAACGAGTATATATTTTAATATTACTTAATCATTAAACTACTAGCTGTTCTTGCTGTGTTTACGCCAAAAATCGAAATATAAAATCTGCTCTATTTTTAGGTCACTCTTTGATGTATTAATTGGAAGTGTCATGTTGCATCAAGACATAAAAGCACATATACAATGCCAAACGCATATAATTTATGTACAATTTCCAGCTAAATCGCTGTATTTTATTAATAGTTCGATAAAACTTGCGAACATATCAAAACACTTCCAATTTTTCTAAATAACACATGGTGAAATCCAACAAAAGAAAGCCTAACCTACATAACATTCAAGACAATAATTGGCAACTTTATCAAGACACTTTCAATGGAAGTTGCGGAGAATTGCAAACTACCTCCACTTTCCATAATCTTACCGTTGAATCAGGAGAATTTTGGAATTAAAAGGAAATTCGAATTTTGTACAGGACGCCACCAGCTGACCTCAGAAACAGAAAGCAACCTTCCTGCTAGAAAAGGACGTCTGATCGCCAACTGATGGCTAATGCTGCAGACAAAGAACGATGCAAACCCCACCACCCAAAAATGAACTTACTGTTGCACGAAAAAAGGTGAACCGAACAGAGACAAGCGACGGGGGAGAGTGAGACGAGAGAAACCCATATAAACATTGGAAACAAGCCCTCATCGGCGGTTAGAAGAACTAGCAGACGAAGGATTCTTCTCTGGATCTTGAAAAAAATTCAAATAAATATAGCTATCGAAGGGTTGAAAAAAGTTTATTGGCTTATTTGCTGATTTGCTCAGTAAACCTTTTGCTGTGACCCAAAAAACCTAATATCTGGGCTAACGCTAGTTTTCTCTTGCAACAGTTAGCTAACCTCAAAGTTTAACCTCTCGCATTTTCTGCATGCTGCCACCCGTGAGTCGGTGGGCGAAGCTCAGCACACGAAGAAGAAAGTTCCACTTGCATTTAAAGCAGGATAGACTGAAACCGCGTGCAGTTATGGAAGCCCTAAACAGCGACTCCGAAATTGATGAGTATATAGAAAAATCGCCACAGCCTGACGTTGATTCTGTTGCCGATTTGGATGTGGAAAATAGCGGCTCTGAGTCTGAGGAGGAGCTGGATGAGGAGGCATTGGCGGAGAAACATAAGCAGGACCTGAACAAGCTGAAAGAAACTGATCCAGAGTTTTATAAGTTTCTACAGGTAAAGTCGTTGATTTTTAGCAAACCAACTATGATTTAGCGTTGTTCAAAGTAACATGCGAGTTAAACACGTTATGCATGTTTTCATTCGTTTTAAATCATTCCAATGTATTCCTGGGTTTTCAGTCAATTTTATTGTCACAATTATGGTGTTATGTGATGAGCCCTGCGTTTCGTCCCGGGTCTACCTATTGGACTCGTCAGTAAGGCTTAGGTAGACCCTGCCTTATACGCCGGACACCGGTTATACGCGTTCGGAACCAGAATAACCGGTGTCCGGCGTATAAGGCAGGGTCTACCTAAGTCTTACTGACGAGTCCAATAGGTAGACCCGGGACGAAACGCAGGGCTCATCACATAACACCATAATTGTGACAATAAAATTGACTGAAAACCCAGGAATACATTGGAATGAATTAAAGTACAGTCAGGAAAAAGAATATACAAAAATTCGTTTTAAATACATTTCGTTGCTGCAGGATAATGATAAGAAGCTGTTGCAATTTTCCCTTTCTGATGACGAGCCAGAAGATGATGAAGAGGACTCTGAAGAGCCCATCCATAAACCAACAAACGATTTGGAAGTGGCCAGCGATGAAAGCGATTTTGAAGTAAGTAGCCCAAACTGATATGTTTTTCCACTTCTTCTGTCTTTTCCCGATTGCTGCTGTAGTAAAAGTTCTAATTTCCAAAAAAAAAACACAAAAGCACCGAATTGATGAATTTTCGCAGATTTTAATTTATGCCTAAAAAAACCCCGGGCGATACCAAATATCGGTAGATATCTCGGAAACGGCTCAAATTATTCGGATCGCTTTCTCGGATTGAATTTTAATAGAAATTTCTAACTTTCGAGAGAGAGAGAGTCTCGAAAATGTCCTAGCTTTAGAAACTTTAATCTAATTTTGTAATGTTTGGTTTCAGGCTGAAGATCAACAACATACTCACGTCGATGAAAAAGTGATTACATTGAAACTGATCAGAAAATGGCAAGTTGATATACAAACCGACAGAAGTAACAAAACTATAATACAAGTTATGCAAGCATGCCATGCGGCATTAAAACGAATATCGGGCGAGGAAGAGGACAATGAACCTGTAAATTTCATAGTGGAAGGTGTGCATTTTTTTCGATTTTTTATTGTACTTTATCCATAAAATGTAATTTGTTTGTAGGATCTGCTGTTTTTAATGGTGTGTTACAGCTGTGTGTGATGCACTTGGGTCCCGCTGTTAGAAAGTTCCTCGGTTTACATACAGGCTCGAAACAGCCGCCTCACAAATGCAAGAAATTCATCAAAATTAAAAATTCGTTAAAAGGGTATTTTATGGATCTATTAAAGGTAAGATCCTGCGCTTAAAGTGCACTTGGTGTTGCGGCAAATTTAAGCGTTAAGTGGGAACTGAAAGAACTAAAAATGTGCTTTTTTCAGCTCTTGGTTGGTGTAACATCCTCAAACATTCAAACAGTGCTGTTGAAACACCTTCACTATATGTGTCCAATGTTGAATTCGTACACCAATATCACAAAGTCGATCCTGACCAAGTTGATTAGAATTTGGGGAAGTGCCGATGATTCAGTGAGAGTGCTGGCATTCTTTTGCATTTTAAGGATAGTGAGTAACCAGATGGCTGGCACCCTATACATTTGCCTTAAGTCCATGTACATGACTTATGTAAAGAATTCCAAGTTTGTGAGCATCGGCTCGCTGGCCGGTATCAACTTCATGAAAAGGTCATTGGTGGAAATATTTTCACTTGATACCAATGTTGCTTATTCGCACGTGTTCTTGTACATCAGGCAATTGGCTATACATTTAAGGAACGCTATAACAGCCAATAAAAAGGAGAACATTCAGGCAGTGTATAATTGGCAGTTTGTTAACTCGCTGCGATTATGGGGGATGTTGCTGTCTGTGACACATTCCAAGCCCCAAATGCAACAGCTTGTTTACCCGTTTGTGCAAGTCTGTTTTGGAACACTGAGGTTGATTCCTACAGCCCAGTATTATCCTCTAAGGTTCCATATTGTGCAGATTTTGATTGAATTTACCAGGGATACGGGAGTTTTTGTCCCCGTACTGCCTTTTCTCCTTGAGGTAAGTTGAGAGTGAGGTTTTTATATTTGGATGGATTTTTTTAGCTAAAAAACTTTCAGGTTTTAACGTCGTTCGATTTTAACAAGAAGCACCAAAAAGTCTCAATGAAACCGATGCATTTCACGTGCCTTCTCAGGCTCTCCAAGTCGCAGTTGCAGGAGAACGGTTTTAAAGATACCGTCATCGATACGATTTATTCGCAACTATTGGAATATTTATCAATCATGTCCCATACAATTAGTTTTCCTGATTTGAGTCTCATATGTGTTTTGCAGGTGAGAACACTCCGCTCGGTAAATGAATGAGGTTGATAATTTAAATCGATTTTCAGATAAAGGAGTTCATCAAAAAGTGCAAAGTGACCAACTACACTAAAAAACTGAAACAAGCCTTAGATAAAATTGAGCAAAGTACACGTTTCATCGAAACGGAGCGATCAAAAGTAACGCTGAACCTCACCGATTTGAAGCAAATCGAAGGCTGGGAGGCGCAAATAAAGGTCAAAGGAACGCCACTGACAACGTTCTACGAAACATGGAGTAAGATTCGGAATATGAAGAAGAACAAGGAGGAGACCAACAATGAAGCCCTGGGCGACTACCAGTTGCCCACGCTGAAGAAACGCGATAAAACGGATTGCGAAGAAAGCCGAGGGACCAGTCGAGCTTTTCCCCAGTGATTCCGAAGACGAGGAGACGGCTTTGGATAAAAAACAGAAACGAGGCAAAAGAGGGGGCAAAAATGCCAAGAAGAGTAAAACAGTTTATAGCAACATTAACGATGAGGACATGGATGGGGATGAAGGCGATGTTGTACAGGACATATCCGCAGATGATTGGTGATAATGTATCGTTAATATGTTTTTGATACCTGCCTATAATAAGTATTTAAGATGTTAACTGTTAATTATAACGGTATTTTAAAACACTATCAAGTCTTTCATTAAACTAAGTCATGCAGACAGGTGAGATAATTACTGGAGAATCATTTTTTGAGGAAATTAAACTGCTTCAGTGCAGAACAAACACATTTTCATGGGATAAAAACGGAAGGATTTCATTCGAAAATAAGAAGCAAATATGAAAAATTAAATAAAACATTTTTCAATATTTTCGAGAAAAAAAATACTTTAGAAGAGTTTTAAATTTCGTTCAGAGTTCTGTACTCGATAATTTTTTAATATTTATAAATATTTAATTACAAATTCTGGATAATCGTATGAAAAGAGAAGCAAATACTTAAGCCATGGCTGGTTGCCTACTTTGTCAAGGAAATTGACTAGTTTGACTACAGAGACAAGACATTAAAAGTCAAAACAAACACTGGTTTTGTGTTTATTGTGGTTTGTTCCACGTGCATTATTATCCCAAGTTTTTCTTTCTGTTTGGATTATTTAGTCTACATACTAATTTCGAAGCCAAATAGTCGCCAGCAAGCATGGAGAAGAACCTGGATCGTGTAATGGAAGAAATGTAAGTGAAACAAACTCATCTACCTCGTTTAGAAATTGACCATTTTTGTTTGTTAGCTGCAGTAATGGGGAAGTACTAGGATGCCTGTTTTCTGATCATCAGGGGCTCTGCATAGGGTGTAAGTATTTGTCTATATATTAGTAATATTTCATTGTTTTTCCTGAAGAATGATCTAAATAAATAAATAGTCGCCAGAGCTTTATGCATCAACAAAACATAAAGTATCCTTTTAAAGCGAGGGGCCAAGCGTCTAATGAAAGCGCTGGATTCATCACAGCAATTGCCAATCAAGCAGCCAAACTAGAACCTAATAGCAAACCACCCATTATTACTTTAGAGAACGACAGCCAACAGTGTATCATCCAAAAATTGGGCACTGTGACTGGGGCGATTTATAAACGGATGTAGTCTCTCTTTCATTGCAAACGCCTGATTTTTGTTTGTTAAATATTTATTAAGTTTTCATTTGTGAAATGTAAAGATACTCATAGAAGATGTCTTGTTTATGTGATAGGAATGTTCCAAAGTAATTCGGTTAGTTCTCGATAACAACATTTAATAAGGGAAAATTTGGAGCGACTAATAATAAGTTCTCCTGATTCAACAATAACATTTTATTAAAATCCGAAGATAAACAATACACGTACTTTATTATATCACAAAACATCAGTCAGTTTTCAACGACACCCTCCTTTTATACTTGGCATAACCAAGTTCAAGCAAGCTCCTGTTTTCTAAGATCCACGTAACCATCGTCACTAGGAAAAAGATGGCTCCAAACCCGATATGAAGAAACATTGACTGTGGCAAGAAGTAAAGCTAGAACGGTTTATAGTTCAGAACAGTGAGCGCTAACAGTCTAATCTATAATGCTTCATATCTATGGATATTATGGGCTTTAATATGTATTTTCCAAGTTATATTTGGGGCCTTTTTGAAGCATCTGTTGCTAATTCAGTTTTCAGCATGGGCCAGACGAAAAACGGCCCAGTATCTTTTGGATTTATCGTCATTTTCAACCACCAGAGAAATATAAGTATTCTAAATTTTACCTCTGAGTATTTGGTGCATATTCCCGAGAAAACGAGTACACTTAGAAACTTCCACGTAGGAATAAGACCGTCCAGAGGCCGATAGACTGTATCCAAATACTTGGTGTGTATGAAATGCAAGCTGTGTATTATTCGTGCCGCCATATTGGAACAATTCGCCAATATAAAGCCCACTGGCCCAAACACGTTCGTTAAAACATAGGAAATCAGTAGAAAACATATGGAGAAAATCACCATTAAGTAGTTATACCTGAAACAAACAGTAGAGTGGATGCAGTTTTGATCGTGGCATAGCATTCACTTACTTATCCAGCTGCTTATTATTCATCGTAGCAAACACATACGCTTCAGTTACGCCGTTTATGGCTAATAATACCACAGCGAAACAGTGAAATTGAAGAAGAGTGGTCGGTAACGCGGTAGCAACTAATTTTTTTCCACCGTAGAAATAGAGCAAACTGTAGCTATATGATTGGCCAAAAACCACCACAATCAAGCCAATAGTTGTAACAACTTTGCACAGCTGACCTAGCACTTCGGCCGCTTCAGCCACATTTTTCTACAAATTAAATTCTAAAATGATTGAATGAAGAAACGAAGTTTTACGCTAGTTTTTCACCTCATGTTGCTTCTTCAAAGGTTGGTCCCTCTGAATCATCTGGGTAAAGTAGAAATATGCAGACTCTTCAATGGGCCGAAAGATGAACCTAAGTCAACCAGTTTAACACAGAATTGGAATGGCAGATTTGAGCGAAAAGCAAGGCTTAGAAAAGAGGAAAATATTGGGAACAATTACCAAGCTTTCGGCAAAAGTAGTCGCTGCTTCAGGTTTAACGCGAGATAAAGCTTGGTAATTGACTGAGATGTTTTTCCAAAGATCACAACATACCGATCCTCAATATTTTACATTTTCCAAAACTTAACGTAAAAAACTGGATCTTTATTACTCGTTTATGTGTATACCTTGCAGCTAAGCTTCCCAAATTGTTAACAATATCGTAAATGGATTGTTGACTAAACGTTAATACTGGAGATATGGTCATCACATATCTTTCACCTTCTGTTAGTACTTGTTTTATAACTGATTGTTTTAGAAAACTGATTGTTAACACCAGTAGATTGCTATTAATTTTTTCATCCTAAAAGGGCGATTACAGTTAATCATCCCCCATTTAAAGGAACTGACTGGCGTTCGTTACCTCATTAAACATGAATCCGGGAAAAAAATTCAATACGCTTCGAAAAGGGAAATCAGACATGTCCGAAAATAGTGGCACCATTTTTTCATTCTCATCTTTATCTTCCTGTTCTCTATGCTTAAGTAATCGGGGAATGTACCAAGTAAAGAATCCATAGTATAAAGCACACAAGATAACAGCGGACACTATTTGTGCAATTGAGAACGCATTGATTGCTTCATTTGGATGATTTACAACTAAATAGACGAATGTGACGGTTCGGCATACAATGTAAATGGTTTCAATCATTATCTGAAACATTATAGAATTTATCTAGAATTAGAATTAAATATTGGGAAATTGCTGTGTTCGACATGACTTTCAGAAACTTGATTCTTTTGGCGACTAACGCGTTAACTAGTGCCTACCTTTAACTTAACAAAACAGAAGCTTTGCGCCACAAGAACAACACTTTGTGTGGCTTGTTCTATGATGCACGAAATGGCAATCGCATAGCACCCCAATTTATACTGTGAGTAGTAAATATCGTCGGTGGGGCTTAAAAGATGTATCCACACATACACGAGAATTAGCCCCAGCAGAGCGGATATTGGCACTCTAGAATACGAATGAAAGCCCCCATTGAATAACCGAGGCAGATTTGGACTTACGAAACCCATATTAAATTGATTACTTGCGCCCAATTGTGCGACTTTGCATTCGTTAGACAGGCCTTTAGGAGTGGTTCTTTTGAGAGGAATAATATGGTGGACTCGAGTAATAGAAGTCTAACGTTCATTATGCCTAGAACATCCTGGCCTACGGTTCTGATGATGAATGCGTTTAAAATAAAAGTTATACATCTGAAAAGTATCTGAAAATCAAGGAATTGCAATGGCAATGAGAGTCAAACGAGTGAATACTTACCTGAAAAAATATGCTAAACGATGCATTTTGGACACTACTTTTCAATACATTGCGGGTCATTTTTTAACGTGGAGTATTTGGTGTTTGTACAAAATAGCTGATAGGCGCCCTTACATCTTAAATATTTGAGGTTATGCTACTGGCTTCTGCCAGATTAGTATAAAAATCCGGCAATCTGAAATGGCTAATTAATTAAAATTGCCTATTATTATTTGATTTTTCGATTTTTGGCTATAGCAAAGGGAGGAATAAAACTGGAAATTGGTGTAAGACATAGAAAAAATGTCTGTAATTATAAAATATCAATGAAATTAGTAATTCTGGACGCAGCTCTAAACACTCCAGTTGCCTAAAGGGTGTCAACTGTCTTTTAAAAGTTAAATATCCTGTTTGGAAAACATGAATGTTGTTTTCACAAGAAAATCCCTTGTTTAGCTAAAATTTTTAACAAAAGCCACGTATTGTTTAGTTTACTTTGATCAGCTGATATGGTGTTGACTAAAGAATACCGAATATGTATGCCCTTATCCACAGAAGAGGTAATCCCTAGACTTTAGGAAAAATCAATGTTTATCTCTAAATATAGAAACAAAGAGCCTGAATTTCCGGAATTTTGCCACCCTTCTCTTGCCTGCTACCTAATCAATTGATTTTTGTTACAGCAAACACAAAGTTCTACTTATTCTTGGTCAATGTACTTTGTAACCAGTTCCACATTCCGATTTCACTTGCTGTTATACAATATTTTATATTGTACCTCGTTCTTATCCCTGTGTAACATCCCCTAGAAGCTTGTTTAATCGCTAGTTCTGGAACTTTCCCTAGTACGACCTAATAAACATGTACTTGACAAATATCTACTTTACCATGATATAACACTATTATAAATAAATTATCTGATTTCATATCAATCCCGATGTATGTAATTGCATTGAAACTTAGTGTAAATTGTATAAAAAATTACATGGCACTTTGGTAAATTGTGGAATGTTCTTTTTTAGTATCGTGTAGGACAACTTTACATGATTGCCCGACACAGTCTTGAGCAGTCTGGGGACGGCGAAGGGGTTGAAGTGGTAGAGAATAAGGAAATTGAAGATCCAGAGCATGGCAAGGGCCAGTTCACGGAGAAACGAATCCATTTGTCCAAGTAGGAGTTTTTATTAAGCACTTGAATATTTGATCTATACGACGTAAAAACTGCATTATAAATTCACTTTCATACACAATGTTCATCAGTTTGTGTTTTCCAGTCGGCTCCCTTATTGGATTCAAGCAATCATACCAAAGATATTCTATGTAACTGAGAAAGCCTGGAATTACTACCCTTTTACAATAACAGACTACACTGTGAGTATTACAAAAGCTGCTCATTGCGTTTTAAGCAAATTTATATTTAACTTAAAATTTGAGTAAACTTCTGATACTTTTTAGTGTTCGTTTATTCCAAGGTTTCACATTTCAATTCAAACGAAATACGAAAACAACAGTGGAACTACTGAGAATGTAAGTGCCATATTCTTCAGCAGCTTTTATAATCTCACGCATTGAATGTTGAAGCATTCAATAACTATGCTATATATTTTAGTGTTTAAATTTGACTCCAGATCAACTAGCTGATCGAGTGGTTGAGCATATTGATATAGCATACGATGAGGTAGCAGCCAAACATTACAAGGAGGAAGAAGATCTGAAGTTTTTCCGATCGGCAAAAACTGGACGGGGACCGCTAGTTGAGGGCTGGCGAAGTAATTTCGAGCCCATTATGTGTAGCTACAAGTTGGTTTATGCTTACTTCGAAGTATTCGGGCTACAAACTAAAGTGGAGGATTTTATACATTCGGTAAGTAGCAATAATCGAAGCCATTGGAATTTATTAAGACCCCAAACATGACTTGGTTGCTTAATAACTCAAAGGAAAACCAACTTCTGCTCACAAACCACAGACTCAACGCTGAATCCCCTACAATAACTGCAGACGGCCAAACGACACAACCAAAAAACGACGTAAAGTACCTTGGAACAATTGACCACAAACTTAAATTCACTAAACACATACGAAACATCAGGGCAGAAACAATAAAGAGAACAAAACACTTCCGATCACTAACCTACAAAGACAGAGGAATTAGCACAAACACCGCCACCAAAATATATAAAGCTATTTGTAGACCCTTGCTAGACTATGGACATATACTCATGACCAACGGAACAGAAAGGACAAAACGTTATATACAAACAACAGAACAAATTGCACTAAGACTAATAATACGAATAAGACACCCCCAAAACCCACTACACAACCCCCCCACCCAACTACTATACGAACGCACAAACATGACAAAGATTTCGGAAAGACTCATACATCTACAGACAAAATGGACAAACAACCCCTACAACTGGACCATACTGAATCCCCTTTGTCTTACAAGACCAACCAGACAATCCCGCTTCCGTTTCCCTACATCAACGCTACTCGAACACTTACAAACGCAACTGACTACTGGACAATAAAATAATTTTTTCTTGTCATTAGAATAGGAAAGTTTATTTAATAAGATTATTAACCTAGAATAAGAGAATTTTCATCTTTGTTTTTTTATTTAGACTAAGACTACATGTATTAAACAAGGGCAGAAAGACCGATAGGTCGATAGCCTTTTTTTAGAAATAAAGATGTTTACTACTACTACTAACTCAAAGGTTTTTTTAAAAATATTCGAATACAAATCAAGCTTAAGAAATAGTAAAAAAAAACTAAACAAACAAGAAAGGGGACGTTCAGGATCATTAGAATTGAACTTTTTAAACCTTTCAGATATTTCAATTATTTTTTTAGTAGTAGTAGTAAACATCTTTATTTCTAAAAAAAGGCTATCGACCTATCGGTCTTTCTGCCCTTGTTTAATACATGTAGTCTTAGTCTAAATAAAAAAACAAAGATGAAAATTCTCTTATTCTAGGTTAATAATCTTATTAAATAAACTTTCCAATTCTAATGACAAGAAAAAATTATTTTATTGTCCAGTAGTCAGTTGCGTTTGTAAGTGTTCGAGTGGCGTTGATGTAGGGAAACGGAAGCGGGATTGTCTGGTTGGTCTTGTGAGACAAAGGGGATTCAGTATGGTCCAGTTGTAGGGGTTGTTTGTCCATTTTGTCTGTAGATGTATGAGTCTTTCCGAAATTTTTGTCATGTTTGTGCGTTCGTATAGTAGTTGGGTGGGGGGGTTGTGTAGTGGGTTTTGGGGGTATCTTATTCGTGTTATTAGTCTTAGTGCAATTTGTTCTGTTGTTTGTATATAACGTTTTGTCCTTTCTGTTCCGTTGGTCATGAGTATATGTCCATAGTCTAGCAAGGGTCTACAAATAGCTTTATATATTTTGTTGGCGATTATTTTTTTATTAGCGTTTTATTTATTCTATTTATACTTCAGTGTATTCGAGAAGTTCTCCTGCTAGGACATCGGCAAGCCTTCGCTTGGATAGATGAATGGATCGATATGAGTATAGACGACGTTCGGAAATATGAATGTTCACTTCAACAGCAGACCAACTCACTACTCAAGGATAGTACTAGCCCTCAAAGTGCTGAAATCAAGAGTGATATTTCGGAAGGTGCGACCCTGCCAGGATCTCCAAAATCGCCAGTTCAGAGTCCAGCTAAAAAGGGATATTTTAACTGGTTTTAAAAATGCAATCAATCAATATTACTACCTAAGTTGGCTGTTAGTTTTGTACTTTGGTGCGCTGTAGAATTCGGCCAGTGTATTAAAGGTGTCTTGCCAGTATAATTTGACTTCCAGTTTCCATAATTTAATGGTCTCACTGCTAATTGACTTTTCACCTAATAGCTAAGGAATTCTGATTTCCGCATGGATTTTCTGTTGTTCCTATTTGTTAATTAAAAATTTAAATGTTGTTTCTTTGTTAGTAATTATTTTCCAACTCCCTACGTAGACAAGTGGAATGTTTTTATGAATACGTTTTTTTTGCTAAATCAGCAAGATTAAAAGAAAACGTATTATTATATAAAACGTATTAGATGATTAGAAGATATATTGATATATGATGATGATTGATATAAAAGAAACAAATAGCTAGGAATACTTGAACAGATACATAGATACCTATGATTTCAGTTCAAAGCAATTCGGAGTACATTTAAATGTGGATATCCAGATTAATAATAACCTCATCCTTAAGAAGCGATGTCATCCACTTGATTTTAAAAATAAGTATATTTGTAAATTTATATTTGTTTGTTATTATCTCAAGTGGTTTGCCATTAGGCGACCATACAGGTGGTGAAATCTGATATGACGTTTAAAGAACGTATAATTGTGATTTTAAAGAGTTTTCAATGATAAACACATAAGTAACACACTATATTTTTGCCTGCAATGTTGAGCCAAATACATGTTTAGTAAAATTTTACTTTCATGAAACTTTGGCCAATTTTCCTAGTTATCTGTAGCGGAAAATGTCTTGATGAGGAATGTTGTTTATCGATTTTGGAAATCTAGATTACATCATTCTTTCAAACTCATCAGCTACTTAATTAATAACAATTAAAAGTTTTACATTTCACCTACTTGTATAGATTTACAGATGAAAGCTGATTAGATAAATTTGTTTTTGCGGAAACATGATTTAAGTACAATTGTTTTGCATGTGCTCATATCAAATTGCTTATATAAATAAAATACCATCCGTGGATTATCCTATTCTTGGGCAGCAAAAACTTAATTCCTGCCAAGGAAAAACATGCCCAAGTTTAGTAGTTGTGTTAAACTTTATACGGAGTGTTCCTAAATAGCATGTAAAATCAGCTGCATAAGAAGCATGTAGCTTACTTTTTGACTAAAAATACAAATAAACAGAAAGAAAAGCATGCCCAAATTTAGTAGTTGTGATAAACTTTATACGGAGTGTTCCTAAATAGCATGTAAAACCAGCTGCATAAGAAGCATGTAGCTTACTTTTTGACTAAAAATACAAATAAACAGAAAGAAAAGCATGCCCAAGTTTAGTAGTTGTGATAAACTTTATACGGAGTGTTCCTAAATAGCATGTAAAACCAGCTGCATAAGAAGCATGTAGCTTACTGTTTGACTAAAAATACAAATAAACAGGAAGAAAAGCATGCCCAAATTTAGTAGTTGTGATAAACTTTATACGGAGTGTTCCTAAATAGCATGTAAAATCAGCTGCATAAGAAGCATGTAGCTTACTTTTGACTAAAAATACAAATAAACAGAAAGAAAAAGCATGCCCAAAGTTTAGTAGTTGTGATAAACTTTATACGGAGTGTTCCTAAATAGCATGTAAAACCAGCTGCATAAGAAGCATGTAGCTTACTGTTTGACTAAAAATACAAATAAACAGAAAGAAAAGCATGCCCAAATTTAGTAGTTGTGATAAACTTTATACGGAGTGTTCCTAAATAGCATGTAAAATCAGCTGCATAAGAAGCATGTAGCTTACTTTTTGACTAAAAATACAAATAAACAGAAAGAAAAGCATGCCCAAATTTAGTAGATTGTGATAAACTTTATACGGAGTGTTCCTAAATAGCATGTAAAACCAGCTGCCTAAGAAGCATGTAGCTTACTTTTTGACTAAAAATACAAATAAACAGAAAGAAAAACATGCCCAAATTTAGTAGTTGTGGTAAACTTTATACGGAGTGTTCCTAAATAGCATGTAAAATCAGCTGCATAAGAAGCATGTAGCTTACTTTTTGACTAAAAATACAAATAAACAGAAAGAAAAGCATGCCCAAATTTAGTAGTTGTGATAAACTTTATACGGAGTGTTCCTAAATAGCATGTAAAACCAGCTGCCTAAGAAGCATGTAGCTTACTTTTTGACTAAAAATACAAATAAACAGAAAGAAAAGCATGCCCAAGTTTAGTAGTTGTGTTAAACTTTATACGGAGTGTTCCTAAATAGCATGTAAAACCAGCTGCATAAGAAGCATGTAGCTTAATTTTTGACTAAAAATACAAATAAACAGAAAGAAAAGCATGCCCAAGTTTAGTAGTTGTGATAAACTTTATACGGAGTGTTCCTAAATAGCATGTAAAACCAGCTGCATAAGAAGCATGTAGCTTACTGTTTGACTAAAAATACAAATAAACAGAAAGAAAAGCATGCCCAAGTTTAGTAGTTGTGATAAACTTTATACGGAGTGTTCCTACATAGCATGTAAAACCAGCTGCATAAGAAGCATGTAGCTTACTTTTTGACTAAAAATACAAATAAACAGAAAGAAAAGCATGCCCAAATTTAGTAGTTGTGATAAACTTTATACGGAGTGTTCCTAAATAGCATGTAAAACCAGCTGCATAAGAAGCATGTAGCTTACTTTTTGACTAAAAATACAAATAAACAGAAAGAAAAGCATGCCCAAATTTAGTAGTTGTGATAAACTTTATACGGAGTGTTCCTAAATAGCATGTAAAACCAGCTGCATAAGAAGCATGTAGCTTACTTTTTGACTAAAAATACAAATAAACAGAAAGAAAAGCATGCCCAAGTTTAGTAGTTGTGATAAACTTTATACGGAGTGTTCCTAAATAGCATGTAAAACCAGCTGCATAAGAAGCATGTAGCTTACTGTTTGACTAAAAATACAAATAAACAGAAAGAAAAGCATGCCCAAATTTAGTAGTTGTGATAAACTTTATACGGAGTGTTCCTAAATAGCATGTAAAACCAGCTGCATAAGAAGCATGTAGCTTACTGTTTGACTAAAAATACAAATAAACAGAAAGAAAAGCATGCCCAAATTTAGTAGTTGTGATAAACTTTATACGGAGTGTTCCTAAATAGCATGTAAAATCAGCTGCATAAGAAGCATGTAGCTTACTTTTTGACTAAAAATACAAATAAACAGAAAGAAAAGCATGCCCAAATTTAGTAGATGTGATAAACTTTATACGGAGTGTTCCTAAATAGCATGTAAAACCAGCTGCCTAAGAAGCATGTAGCTTACTTTTTGACTAAAAATACAAATAAACAGAAAGAAAAACATGCCCAAATTTAGTAGTTGTGGTAAACTTTATACGGAGTGTTCCTAAATAGCATGTAAAATCAGCTGCATAAGAAGCATGTAGCTTACTTTTTGACTAAAAATACAAATAAACAGAAAGAAAAGCATGCCCAAATTTAGTAGTTGTGATAAACTTTATACGGAGTGTTCCTAAATAGCATGTAAAACCAGCTGCCTAAGAAGCATGTAGCTTACTTTTTGACTAAAAATACAAATAAACAGAAAGAAAAGCATGCCCAAGTTTAGTAGTTGTGTTAAACTTTATACGGAGTGTTCCTAAATAGCATGTAAAACCAGCTGCATAAGAAGCATGTAGCTTAATTTTTGACTAAAAATACAAATAAACAGAAAGAAAAGCATGCCCAAGTTTAGTAGTTGTGATAAACTTTATACGGAGTGTTCCTAAATAGCATGTAAAACCAGCTGCATAAGAAGCATGTAGCTTACTGTTTGACTAAAAATACAAATAAACAGAAAGAAAAGCATGCCCAAGTTTAGTAGTTGTGATAAACTTTATACGGAGTGTTCCTAAATAGCATGTAAAACCAGCTGCATAAGAAGCATGTAGCTTACTTTTTGACTAAAAATACAAATAAACAGAAAGAAAAGCATGCCCAAATTTAGTAGTTGTGATAAACTTTATACGGAGTGTTCCTAAATAGCATGTAAAACCAGCTGCATAAGAAGCATGTAGCTTACTTTTTGACTAAAAATACAAATAAACAGAAAGAAAAGCATGCCCAAATTTAGTAGTTGTGATAAACTTTATACGGAGTGTTCCTAAATAGCATGTAAAACCAGCTGCATAAGAAGCATGTAGCTTACTTTTTGACTAAAAATACAAATAAACAGAAAGAAAAGCATGCCCAAGTTTAGTAGTTGTGTTAAACTTTATACGGAGTGTTCCTAAATAGCATGTAAAACCAGCTGCATAAGAAGCATGTAGCTTACTGTTTGACTAAAAATACAAATAAACAGAAAGAAAAGCATGCCCAAATTTAGTAGTTGTGATAAACTTTATACGGAGTGTTCCTAAATAGCATGTAAAACCAGCTGCATAAGAAGCATGTAGCTTACTTTTTGACTAAAAATACAAATAAACAGGAAGAAAAGCATGCCCAAATTTAGTAGTTGTGATAAACTTTATACGGAGTGTTCCTAAATAGCATGTAAAATCAGCTGCATAAGAAGCATGTAGCTTACTTTTTGACTAAAAATACAAATAAACAGAAAGAAAAGCATGCCCAAGTTTAGTAGTTGTGATAAACTTTATACGGAGTGTTCCTAAATAGCATGTAAAACCAGCTGCATAAGAAGCATGTAGCTTACTTTTTGACTAAAAATACAAATAAACAGGCACAAACGCTTTATTTTTCGCCAAATGCTTGTTGGAATCGACAGGGTGACAATTTTTTTCAGCAAATAACTTCTTTTCTTTCAAATGCAAGTTTGCTGGTAGCTTCTGAGTTGCAAAGTGAAGTGATTTTTCAGTTTTCATTGTTCTTAAAATAAAAATTAAGACAATTTTCAGGAAATTCGTAATTCAGCATTATTTTTAAAGTACCTATCTAAACCCTTCTTATTCTTATTAAGAATATTCAATGCCTAGTCCATTTGGAAAATACTTCAAACGTCCATTTCAGCTGTATTTTTCTAAAATGTGCTTGCAATATTTTCTACTCTATTACTATTGGCACTTCTCCATATTATCAAAAGACACGTGTATTGTTTGGGAGGGAATCAAATAATTACGCTACGCAATAATTGTGCAAAATTCGCTGATAAAACGAAAGGCGTCTATTTTTAAATTCTGAAGTCTTTGTTAAATATAACAATTACAAAATACCACTTGATAGAGTAACTATGAAAAATCGATTTTTATTTTTAAACGGACAAATAAGCGAATCTTTCTAAGTAGGGCCTTATAAATGCTATTGACCTGATTTTCTAACATTTTTCTTACGGACTACGCTGATAGTCCTCAGCGGGGTACTTTTGTCGATAAAAATCTCTCAATTTTTTAATTTATTAAACAAAAGACCATTTTATGGAAATACTCGACTTTGCAATGAAGAGGGTGAAGTGGTACCAAACAAAACAATTAAAAGTATCATTGGATTGACTGACTTCTGCGTGTGGTCTATACTTAGAAATCACATTATTGGGACGCACCATAATAAGTGCTTGAGTCTGAACAGCACCAGCACGTATACAGAATAATTGAAAATATTGATTACAGCAAAAAACATCTATATCAGAAGCACTTCAATAAAATATAAATACCTTGTATATTAATAACATTATTTGAGAGCCTGTTACGTGCCGTTATTGTGCCATTTTCACTACGTAGTTAGAATAAAAAAAATGAACAAATATACACTTATATTATGCAGATTGCTGCATTCTCAGCGCTGATAAGGGCAATACTTCGTATAATTTTTTTCGCTTTGGTTCCTGTAGTTATTTATGTTCTTTAAATAAACCCTTCTGTGATAAAAATAAATTTGATTTCAATCAAATATGCAATAGATCTCGAGTGATAGTAGCAAACAGTATACATATCTGGAAACATCTACTTATCTGGAAGATATAGTATTAGAGAAAAGAATTGGAAACGATTCCAAATGGAAAATAACGACTTATTTATTATCAGTGACTGCATGCATCTAACAGTATTTTGTAGATTGAAAAAATAAACTAAATTAAAAAATGTTTAAAGTTAACAAAAAAATTGTTTTTTTTTTAAGAAAAGAAGAGTTTCAACTTTTTAAACGCCCATGTTTCCATATAAACAACGCTGCTTGATTCGATTTATTATTACATCTTTAAGGCCTAGTGGAGAAACTGAAGAAGTTAGAGCATTGCTGAAGATGAAAAGAACACGTGCTGAATGTTATGTTCCAAGTAATAGCAGCTTATTTTCAATGATGACTTGATCAGTGACGGTATTTATTTAACAATAAAGTACGTGGTTATTGTTTATTTATCGAGTAATTATTTTGTGCACGTCTAAACAATTGAGGCGCTATCATAAATTGAAATCTTAGTCAGTAGGCACTCAAACATATTCGATAACATGTGCAAAGGTCGAATGTTAAATAATTGATACTCGATACTCGTCACTGAAAATCAGGATCTCACATTTTGAGAAAACTATTATTTCCACATTCTAAAGCCGAAAGCAAAAACTGTTTTTTAACTTAAACCAACGAAGAATGTTAAAATTTTTATTTAACATCAAAAGCCACTGAACTTAATATATAAAATATACTTAATTATAATTAAATGGGTATAAAGAATTACAATATACATCAAGACCCTAAAATTTTCTGTTAGTCGATCCGAAATCTAGCTAGAGCATGGAGGAGAGCGTTTATTTTCGTTGCAAATTTTAGGCGATTTAAAAAAATGATATGTCAATATTTACAGACTTTGATTTGCAATTAATTACATTTGTTCTATTATCTGTTAATAATGTTATCTGAAATACTGGAATCAATTAGGGTTAAGCGAAATACAAGTAGGTACTGCTAAGGTTTCGGCAAATATTAATACTTCACCTTGTTGAAGCCCAAATACTTCAAAAGGAATTAAGAAAAATTGGCACAATAATGTTTATTTATTTACTATAATAATCCCACAATAGCTGCTCGCATTACAGCTTTTACCTGAGCCGAGTTTCCTCTCACTTCCACAAAGCCTTAACTTTACCTTAAACTTAAAAAGGAAAAATACATACATTTTAACACAAATTATTAACACTTTTATGAGAATTGATCCCCTAGAAGAACATAAATAGGAAGCAAAATTAAACGGAAAAATTACTTGTACACTATAATTTAATAGAATGAAAAAATTAAATAAACATATCTGTTGATTGTGATAATTTACCTGTTAACTTGGTTTTAGTTTAATTTACGTCATTTGATTCATGTTGAGATCAACAAAAAAGCGCTTACTACAATCATGTTGCTTAGTAAAAAAGTAACAAAAAGCCTTTTTATAAACAAAAGTGCACAAAAAACAAACAAACAAATTTTAACTACAAAGTGCAATAATAAACTGAACAAGGAACATCAACATCAACGCAATTCCTAGATGAACTGGATTTTAAATGTTCAGGTTCATATTTTGCTGCATTATTATATAAAATACATTTAAACAAGTATAAAATAAACCTCGTAAAAAATGGGCGCCACACATAAAAAGCTTCTTTAGTTGATTAAGTTTGAACAATAATACATCGAACACAAAAGTTTGCATTTCTTTGCATCTGCATAGAACCGAATAGAATAAGTGAAGTCACATACCTGCATGCTGCATCGAGTTTATTACAGTGGTTTCTATTTGAGTTCTGATCAACTTAGGGTTTCTCCATAATACGTGTTAGAGAAAAATGTGGTGATGTCGGCAAAGTGTCCATACACACTTGAAATCGTTTTGAAAAGAATCTCAAGTATCGCCCTTGTGTTAATTACAGAATAGGCCTGGAATTTGATAAGATTATCTCGAATTAGTATATAAAGGCTTTCAGAATCGATCATCAGCATCAATTGCTTGGCTTTGCGACTTGCAAGATGAAATACAGCTTGCTAGTGCTTCTGGCGGCAGCTGCCATTGTAAGTATTAACTTATTTTAAATAATAACCATCAAAAATCACTTGAAAAAGCTATTTGTTTACAGCTTACATATCACGTACAAATTTGAAGTCAATTGCACCGTTTGTGTTAGAGTCCTCATTATTTTTTAAACGGAATCATAGTTTTCAGTGCTGATATAATTATGCTTGTATTAACAGGCCTCCGTGCATGGCAAAGCCATCAGCAGCCAAAATGAGCGCAAAGCTGTCTACTCAGTAGACATCTTACGTGACGACCCTGAGCCACCAGCGACTCCTCCTGGCCCACCTGGAACTCCTCCTGATGCACCAGCAACCCCTGAACCACTCGGTGACGACCCTGAACCACCAGCGACTCCTCCTGGCCCACCAGGAACTCCTCCTGATGCACCAGCGACCCCTGAACCACTCGGTGACGACCCAGAACCACCAGCGACTCCTCCTGGCCCACCAGGAACTCCTCCTGATGCACCAGCAACTCCTGAACCACTCGGCGACGACCCCGAGCCACCAGCGACTCCTCCTGGCCCACCAGGAACTCCTCCTGATGCACCAGCAACCCCTGAACCACTCGGTGACGACCCAGAGCCACCAGCGACTCCTCCTGGCCCACCAGGAACTCCTCCTGATGCACCAGCAACCCCTGAACCACTCGGTGACGACCCAGAACCACCAGCGACTCCTCCTGGCCCACCAGGAACTCCTCCTGATGCACCAGCAACCCCTGAACCACTCGGTGATGACCCAGAGCCACCAGCGACTCCTCCTGGCCCACCAGGAACTCCCCCTGATGCACCAGCAACCCCTGAACCACTCGGTGATGACCCAGAGCCACCAGCGACTCCTCCTGGCCCACCAGGAACTCCTCCTGATGCACCAGCAACCCCTGAACCACTAGGTGATGACCCAGAGCCACCAGCGACTCCTCCTGGCCCACCAGGAACTCCTCCTGATGCACCAGCAACCCCTGAACCACTCGGTGACGACCCTGAGCCACCAGCGACTCCTCCTGGCCCACCAGGAACTCCTCCTGATGCACCAGCAACCCCTGAACCACTCGGTGACGACCCTGAGCCACCAGCGACTCCTCCTGGCCCACCAGGAACTCCTCCTGATGCACCAGCAACCCCTGAACCACTCGGTGACGACCCTGAGCCACCAGCGACTCCTCCTGGCCCACCAGGAACTCCTCCTGATGCACCAGCAACCCCTGAACCACTCGGTGACGACCCTGAGCCACCAGCGACTCCTCCTGGCCCACCAGGAACTCCTCCTGATGCACCAGCAACCCCTGAACCACTCGGTGACGACCCTGAGCCACCAGCGACTCCTCCTGGCCCACCAGGAACTCCTCCTGATGCACCAGCAACCCCTGAACCACTCGGTGACGACCCTGAACCACCAGCGACTCCTCCTGGCCCACCAGGAACTCCTCCTGATGCACCAGCAACTCCTGAACCACTCGGTGACGACCCAGAGCCACCAGCGACTCCTCCTGGCCCACCAGGAACTCCTCCTGATGCACCAGCGACTCCTGAACCACTCGGTGACGACCCTGAGCCACCAGCGACTCCACCTGGCCCACCAGGAACTCCTCCTGATGCACCAGCGACTCCTGAACCACTCGGTGACGACCCTGAGCCACCAGCGACTCCTCCTGGCCCACCAGGAACTCCTCCTGATGCGCCAGCGACCCCTGAGCCAGCACATGGTTCTTTTTACAAGTGGCTTCACCGTCACTTGTAAGTTAACATTAACTCATTAGTGAGTTAGCTAAGTAATTTTGATTGTATATGAAGTTTCTAATAAATTATGTTTGCATATACAAAATGTTTTCTTTCGCATTAAGCCTACATACTTTGCGAAAAATGTTTCGGAATTATTCGTAATTTTGAAACCCAAAAACTGAAATAAAATAAATATATTTTCATTTATTTCGTTTAAATTTAATGCCAAATGTAGCTGACAAATAAGTGTTATTGTTTGATATAAAATTTGTTCCATTCTATCGGATAAAGAGTACGGTTAACACATTGAAATTCTCTGTATATCATAAAAAATACTAATTAAACAGATCAAGGTGGCAAACAACAAATAGAGGAAGCTCCTAGATAAAAATACTTACAAACATACATTTCATATACGGGGTGTCAATTTGAAAACTCCCCTCCCTCATATTTTCAGCCTTCTTGTTTCAATCCCCTAGGAGGGATAGATGGAAGAGAAATTTCTACAATAAAACACATGGGATCTATTTACGCACTATCTTATCAGTTGTCCAACATGTTGTCCATTTTCCTCTAAACAATAATAAAGTCTGTTTTCGAACAGCAGACAAAAGCTGGAAGTGTTTCTCAAATATTAGAAACATTTGTTTATTGGTAATTTTTTGATTTTAAAAAAGAATTTAATTTTTTTCAGCATATAGCCAACATAGAGGTTTGCGGTGAAAATCCTCAAGAATAACATTTTTTACGCTACTTTCGATCTTAGTTGTCTCGACAAAAAATTTGCAAGTTTAAAAATAATCGTCGAACATTTATAAACCACTTTTATATGTGAACTCATTGTTTTAAAAATTAAGTAAATAATTGTTTACTATGCAATGAACACACACTAGTTGTGTTAATAGAACTCTTCTAATGAATGTGGTTCTGTCTTGTTCAGAACTGTTACGCAGGAATACACAATTTTAATTATTCCAAAATATCGTTGTCCAATTTAAAAGTTTCGGAAATAATTTGTACTTCCTAGAATTTCTGAACTGATTGGTGTAATTGCGTTGCAGCAACTATTAGTAAAATTCGCCTATCTAAGGATGAAAAACTATTTCAAACCCCTTTCAATCTTCCTCACAACGACCTCAATATGTTTTCAAAGAAGATACCTTTGATGACGATATGGAGATAATAATATAAAAAAAATTTCAATCAGAAGCACTTGATATTCAAATTAAAACAAATACAGTTTGAAGTATTGATGCGCTATTTCTGCAATACTAGAGGAATTTGATAACAATGCATTTGATTCATATAAATAAGCCTTTCGGTAGAGAGAATCAGTATTATTGCATCGTTTCGTGACAACAAGATGAAGTTGAGAATTGTTCTACTGTTGGCAGTTGTAGCCCTTGTAAGTATTCTGAAACTTTTTTATATTCAGACACCTGCGATGTGTTATAGTTTTTTGTGCAATTTTTTTATTGTATCGCTTTTAACACAGCATATTGTTTAAACTCAATTATATCAAACGCTATGTACCTTGCAGGCATCCGTTCAAGGCAAGGCTATTAGAGGTCAGAATGTTCTTGGGCAGAAGCGTGCTTATGTACTAACCCATGAAATTCTTCGCGACGACCCTGAGCCAGAACCTCAGCCAGAACCCCAGCCGGAACCCCAACCAGAACCACCAGCGACTCCTGAGCCACTCCGTGACGACCCTGAACCAGAACCCCAGCCAGAACCCCAGCCGGAACCCCAACCAGAACCGCCAGCGACTCCTGAGTTAATCCGTGACGACCCTGAACCAGAACCCCAGCCAGAACCCCAGCCAGAGCCCCAGCCGGAACCCCAACCAGAACCACCAGAGACACCTGAGCCACTACGTGACGACCCTGAGCCAGAACCTCAGCCAGAACCCCAGCCGGAACCCCAACCAGAACCTCCAGCGACTGCTGAGCCACTCCGTGACGACCCTGAGCCAGAACCACAGCCAGAACCC
The DNA here is from genome assembly GCA_024550625.1 of Dendroctonus valens. Taxonomy (NCBI): domain Eukaryota; kingdom Metazoa; phylum Arthropoda; class Insecta; order Coleoptera; family Curculionidae; genus Dendroctonus; species Dendroctonus valens. Next base: position 28,802 of record JAJTJO010000061.1, on the reverse strand, counting down.
CAGCCGGAACCCCAACCAGAACCTCCAGCGACTGCTGAGCCACTCCGTGACGACCCTGAGCCAGAACCTCAGCCAGAACCCCAGCCAGAACCTCAGCCTGAGCCACCAGCGACTCCTGAGCCACTCCGTGACGACCCTGAGCCAGAACCACAGCCAGAACCCCAGCCGGAACCCCAACCAGAACCGCCAGCGACTCCTGAGCCACTACGTGACGATCCTGAGCCAGAACCGCAGCCAGAACCCCAGCCAGAACCCCAACCAGATCCACCAGCGACTCCTGAGCCACTCCGTGACGACCCTGAGCCAGAACCACAGCCAGAACCCCAGCCAGAACCCCAGCCGGAACCCCAACCAGAACCACCAACTTACTAAGTGAAAACTTTGCTTAACGAACGATTTTTATGTATTATATTTTTTAAGAATGTGAAATTTTCATTTTGTAAATCTTTACAATTATAAAATACACAGCAATGCATTCTAACTGATGATTGATTCTTATTCAATCCATGATTTTCAGCTTTTTCGAAATATGGAAAACGACAGACCTTTCAGATCTTTCAAATTGGCTAATTTCGCCTAGGTAAATATTGGGGAAATAAGTTTTTTAAACAGAATTGAGATGAAGAAAACTTTACACTTACTCCGAATACTGAAGATGTTCTTAGCTGAAAATGGAGAAAGATATGAAAAAAAAACTGCTTATATTTAATGGGACCCTTTTATGGGTCAAAATTTTCCTTTAAGCTTAATGAGACTTAAGTCTCTTAAAGGTAAAATTTATTAAACAATTGTATTAATTAGGTAATTAATTTTTGTCATTATTTCCGCTTTGATGTCGGAAAAACGTTGTTTTTAGTTTCGAGATTACATACAGCTCACAAGAATTCTTTGTAAAAGTAAAGCTGGAAATTGGAATTATCACATATGTTTATAAATATATTAGTTTATAAATATATACCTAAATTATATGAGCTGATCTAAATCAGCTCACTCACTTCAGAATTCCATTGGCCAAATGCTAAAAATAACTATCATCAAATCATATCATATCAAAAATATGGATAAATATGTTTTTGTCTTTGTATTATCTTTGAACTAGGAATTTTCTTGAAGTCCTTGCCACTTAATGACGACACAATCAAAAAAATTGTCTATGTTATTTCCATTAACCTTTTCGTCGCAATTATGGCTGAAAAGAATACAAATCAAGTAATTTTTTTAAAGTAATTTAAATCTGCAACAAAATGAATTATTTTTAAAATGTGTTTAGAAAAAAAAGTGGATTTGATCATGTCTATTGTAGAAAAAAACTCAACAGTTTTAGTTTGATTTTACGTACAAAAAGATGTCCAGTTTGGCAAAGCTGGATTAAGCGAAAATGGATTTTCCAATGGAAGCCTTGATCTATCAGATTTATTTTCCAATTTGCTAGAAAAAAATCGAGTAAGTAACATTATTCCATCTCAATGGACTCAGCTTACAAAAGGTAAATAAAACATCCTTCAACTCAGCACATTTCCGAATATTCGCCGGTCAGCAACAGTTAAAATCGGGAACACAGCTGCCATTTTCCATGGCAACCGAAAGGGCTTACCGCCCATGGCACATCGGCGGCCTTTCATGAAGATAAAATTCAGTGCTGATCGGTAGCCAGACAAGACGGGATTCAATATCTGAATCCCAATTTTTTCCACCCTCACTCTATTTTTGCTACAAATCTACTTTAGCTTACCCCCTGCTTACCTTTTCCCACTGAAGCCGCTAAAATGAAGACTTCCTCGTTCTCGCTCAGGGTTATGCGTAGGGTAAGATCGATGTACAATGCTTCTCAGTGTCTATATGTAAATACAATCCATAAGATGCTTATTGTCGTTTTCGTACATATACTGGTCCTTGATGCATGTAAATGTCGCATACCAAATTAAGATCATAAGCTGCCAAGAAATTTACAACCAAAAACAGCTAAGGGTTTTAACGAATAATATTTCAATTATTTGTTGTGCAAAAATGTGTCCTCACCATTGATGCAAACTTGTTCAAATTTTAATTATTTTAGTGCTCATACTTTCGTACAATTTTAAAATTTTCAACCCCAAGAATTCACTAATCTGCAAGAAGTTTACAATGGAAAACATTCAGCAAAGTATATTTTTGATTAATTTGATATTTCAAATAGTATTTTTGATTTTAACATCAGCACGCGAAGATGGAAAGTCTTGAGGCAACAGGAGAAAATGTTCCTCCTAAAACTGGCTGGCCTCCTAAAAAAACTTATTAGGTTTTTATTTTTTTTTCATTGATTTTCAAGTATAACTTTTTTGAGGAAATAGTCTCGAAAACACATTTCTAATTCAAAGGCTCGGCATTGCTGTGTATAAGCAGGTTTAGTGATTAAAAGCATATATCAAATTACTCACTTAAATAAGGATGAATATTCATATACCAAAAAAAAAAGCATAAGAATTACTGATGTATTTAAACACTTTTAATTCGCAGTTTGTTTCAATTTTATTTTAATAAATTAAGGATAATGAAAAGTATGAAACTTAGGTAAAAAAGCACTGAAACTTTCGAGAAAATACCGAGTTGTTTATTCTATCAAATATTTCGCTTCTTTATTTTTCCGATTTTTTTCTCCCCAACGTTCTTCAAACGAAATTTGCCATTTAAGTTTAAGAATATTGAAATTAAGAATTATTTAGACAATTTAAAATATATATTATAAGACAAATAATGACTGCAATCTTTGAATATTTGTGTCGACGATTCCAAACAGAGAAAAGAGCAACAAGAAAATAATTTCCAATTGAGCCCGGTAAAATAAAATCGAAATCATAAGGATTCTTTATAAATGAAGATTAGATAATAAATAAACGTAATTCATAATAACTCATTTCACACTCAAAATACTGAAAACGTTTGTGGCAAATTGCAACTAAAAACATAAGAAAAATTATTAGGTTGCTTTTTTAAAAAACCCTCGGTATATTAGTAAATAAACTGCGGAGAATGAAAATCTGCGCATAGTATTCTAGCTTAATTATACCCAGAGAAATTTCAAACATTGCATTTTAAGCTTAAAAAGGAAGTTTTAGAAATGTAGAAATGCAACATTGAGATTTTGGCATCAAAATAAACGCAATTTAAATGCAAATAAAAAAAGTACTAATCGATACATTTCATGCTGAATAAACTAAGCCTAAACTATATATTTAAGGAACATAAATAATTCAAAACATAAATACTCAAAAAACCTCGAATAACTGTGAAAATATTCCAGTCACTGCTTGGCTAGCAGTGTAGTTAATTTCTAGATACAAATCAATGATCGTAAATATTTTTGGCTATGTGGAAAGCTTTGAGAAAATTAAATTCGTTGGCGAAAAGCAACAAATATTGCATGGTTTCACATAGTCCATAGTTCGGCGTGCGGGCAGACTTTTATAGCCATGGAGTGCGATTGATAAGGCTGATTAATTAAAAGAGCCAACTTTTCCCGACATTTTATGCGTTTGCTGCATTGTATTTCCTTCATATGGCGGACATAAATTTAATTCATACCAGTTTGCTTTATTTATTAATTTATTGATTCTATTCCAGTTAATTTTTAGTGGAGTTTTGAATTATTTCCAATTCAGTGTTAGCTGAAAGAAAGCATTGAAAATCTTCGATCCGCTTAAATCCTTCCGATGTAATTCTGGTCCTATAAAGCGAAATTGCCCTTTAATAACGCATCAAACATCTTCAGGCGAAAGTCGAATTTACCAATATCTCGGTTTCAAGTTCGAATTTCCAACATTTTGTATCGCGAGCGGAAATGATACAATCTTGTCGTCATTTCTCCTCTCCTAATCTCAAGATGGTCTGCCAAATTGCATTAACGTCGACGTCGTCCAAAACGATTCAAGTACCATTACAGATTGCCAGCTAATTTAAAACATATTTCTGTATAGTTGCACTTTATTGACGGTTTTTCATACAAATATAAATAAAACGACCTAAAAAAGACACTGAACCAACTGAACAGAAACATTAAAACCTTGATTGGACAATACCGACAAGATAAATGGATAGAAACATGTAAAGAAATACAAAAAGACAAAGGCAAAACATACTGGCGAAAAAATTAAGAAACTAGCGCAATACAAAAAAACCAACACTACTGACACACTTGACGAAAACGGAATAGAACGGTACACAGACAAAGAGAAAGCTGACGCGTTTGCCAGACACTATCAAAGGGCCTTCAGCATATCCAAAAACCCTAACTTCGACAATGACAACTGGAACTTGATCAACGACTGGTACTTGAACTATTTCAACAGCTCACCAAACTATACATACAAACTGATCACAGGCACAGAGTACGATGAAGCCCTAGCGCATATCAAAAATACAGCAGCGGGAAAAGATAAAACAAAGTCAAAACTCCTGAAAAGCCTAACTCAAGAAACACACAAACTGATCCTAACTGAATTGAACAACTGCATCAGAAATAACATAATTCCAAAAACATGGAAAAACGGCTTAATAATCCCTATACCCAAAAATGGACTGGACAATACACAACCGAGCAATTACAGACCAATTACACTGCTACCAGTACTTAGCAAGGTTTTTGAGTACATAATAAGGCAGCGACTGGGAAAACTGGTCGGAAAGTACATACCATCGTATCAGTTCGGATTCAAACATCAGCACTCGACTATTCACCCACTCTTCACTCTGACTAACAACAATATACAAACTACCCGCCTAATTGACAGAAAGACAGCTTGCCTGTTCATGGACAATAACAAAGCTTTTGATAGTGTCTGGCATAGAGGCTTACTATACAAACTATACAAACTACACACATCAACATATCTACTACATACCAAAAGAACTTACTAGAAAACAGACAACTACAAGTACGAATTGACAAAACACTGTCATTTTCTTTTTCCCCTGAACAAGGGCTCCCTCAAGGATCCCCGCTCTCACCGTTTCTCTTCAATATATACTGCCATGACATATACAATTACAACTTACCAGACAAAAATCAAATCGACAGTTCGGCATACATATTACAATACGCAGACGACACTGCACTTATTGTACATGGCAAAACTACTGAGAGAGCAGCTGAGAGACTCCAAACATTAACAAACAACACAATGACATGGTTTTATAAATGGAGACTAACACCAAACGCCTCAAAAAACCAACTTCTGATCACAAACCACAGACTCAACGCTGACTCCCCTACAATAACTGCAGACGACCAAACGACACAACCAAAAAACGACGTAAAATACCTTGGAATCACAATTGACCACAAACTTAAATTCACTAAACACATACGAAACATCAGGGCAGAAACAATAAAGAGAACCAAACACTTCCGATCACTAACCTACAAAGACAGAGAAATTAGCACAAACACCGTCACCAAAATATATAAAGCTATTTGTAGACCCTTGCTAGACTATGGACATATACTCATGACCAACTGGAACAGAAAGGACAAAAAGTTATATACAAACAACAGAACAAATTGCACTAAGACTAATAACACGAATAAGGCACCCCCAAAACCCACTACTATACGAACGCACAAACATGACAAAGATTTCGGAAAGACTCATACATCTACAGACAAAATGGACAAACAACCCCTACAACTGGACCATACTGAATCCCCTTTGTCTCACAAGACCAACCAGACAATCCCGCTTCCGTTTCCCTACATCAACGCTACTCGAACACTTACAAACGCAACTGACTACTGGACAATAAAATAATTTTTTCTTGCCTTTGGAATTGGAAAGTTTATTAATAAGATTGTTAACGTAGAATAAGAGAATTTTCATATTTATTTTTTATTCAGATTAAGACTACATGTATTAAACAAAGGCAGAAAGACCGATAGGTCGATAGCATTTTTTAGAAATAAAGATGTTTACTAGTACTATAAATAAAATACTTTTCCACTAATCAGGTGTAAAGAATAACAGTAAAAAGATTCATCATGTATCTCACTTTTACAAAGTTTACCGAAAGATTAGCCGTTGTCTTCTAGTAGAATGACGCCTCTTTAAGGATAGATCATTATCCGATAATCCAGAAAACTATTACGAATCTGCATGCAATTTACCAGAGCGCAAACATCCCGAACTGGATCGAAAGGCTTTGTCATTTCAATTTAAATAATCTGGCTTCGTTTCAGTAGCTGAAAGGAAGTGCTGAGGTCATGTAATGTTGCGGTTTAAGCATCTTTAACATTTTTGTCATTTTCCTCATTTTTTGTCAATAAATACTTCAATTATTATTTAAATTACACATCGAACGCTAGTATTAGTTATTTTAAATTAAGCATTTATCGATTTTTGTGACTGGTTAATAAACAACTTTCTCTAAAACCGACTTTTATCAGTAAAGTCTCTTAAAAAGAGGTTTTGACTCAAATCGAATATCAAAATGTCGAAGCCAAATTCAAATTTTTGAATGTTTCTTTCTTTCTTTTCGAATTTTCTTTCGAATTCGGTTCAAATTTGAAAAAAAGTTTTAAAAATTTACAAATTTTCTGACTATTTTTCGATACCCGATCAGGCTCGTCACTATTTTTTTGGCACAAACTGATCAATCGAGAGGTTTAGAGTGTTTTTGTGCCCAAACCAGTGTCGCACAACTTCGACATTAAACATCTAATTCGATTGTTGTGCCGAGCCCTTCGGGCACGCCATTGGTTTTAAAGTGGTAACCTTCTAAACCTGCCTATTAATGATTGTGTGCAAAAACGCACATGAAAGAAGAACTGAATTTAATTCGTTGTCTAGGGATCACTTTCTTCTTATAATCACCACCGCGCTTTAAAAGTTCATTTTATTGCAATTTGTTTGTGATAAAAAATGTCCTGGTTTGATTTTTTTCAAAGACAGTGATGTTTAAAAATAAAATTTAACACGGCTATTTTGCCTCAGATCTTCAATAGAAAAAAAAGCTAGAAAACAACCACGAATGATTGAAACAGTGTAAAATTCCTTGAGTTTCCTTACACTCAATATTATTAATTTGATAAATATTAAAAACAATTAGCTTGATTGCTTCCTCTAATTATATTACTAGCTGCGACCTTTGTGTAGGGAATACACCCGCAGCAGCAAACACGTAACAACATTATTATATTAAAAAAAACATACACGATTTTAATTTAATCTAATTTCCTCACCCTATTGATTCCAAACTGTTTATTTTGTTTTTAATGCGCACGTAAAATTCAAACATTATTAACGCTTGAACAGGTGAATTCGAGCGAAAGCTTCCAGCAAGCATTCAATAGATGAGAGAGTAAAAGAAGCAATTAAAAACAAATTAGACGAAGATTCAAGGCAGGAGATGAAAAGCGCCAGACATCATGCATATTCATAATTTCTTAATTCACTGCTTTGCAGAAAAGGCAAAGTAAATTTAGCATAAAATATTTGATGAATGAAATAAAGTGATTTGGAAGTAAGGCAAGTTGAAATAATTTCAAAAATAAATGTTCAAAATTCAAAACAATATAAGTAGCTGCAAAAATCGGTCAAGAATCAAGAATTTCTTCCGGACGTTTCGCAGGCACGAGTGCCTTGCATCTTCAGAGGTTGTTTGCTTGGCGCAGCAACCGCTATTATAAGTTACTTTGGTATAACTTTTCTTAACTTCAGACATCATCCAGAAACTGTATGAAGCGCAGAAGCTTTTAATATTTTAAATTTTAGAGTTTAGAAACTCCAGAAGCTTCAGAATGGATCAATGGGCTTTTGTTTTCCACCCTGTTCTATAGATGGCGCAGGTTTCCTCGTTTTAGTCTGGCAACCATACTAATATTCGCAATATATTGGTAATTTGAAGAAAATTAGAGCTTATGGTTTAATTATGGCTTAACGATGATTTTTTGATTGAAAACTTTGAAGATTTTCTAGTTTTTACTCCTTTTAAAATTTTTCAAAGTAACGAAATTGTCAAAAACACCGTATTTGAGTTTGATTTGATTCAAAGAACTCTTTGAACTGGATTGTAAAACTCGTTACCCTCATCCGTCTGATACTTGGGCAAAAAATTGCATGCGTATGTATAATGCGAATTCGCATAGAAAGTTTCGCAAAAAGCGATTCTTTTCGTCACTTTACCCCGATTTTCCGGGTTTGTATCCAAATTTTCCCTCACGTGCGCATCCAACTTTGTACAGGTTGGATCGTTTACCGTTGAATTCAGTCTGTAGATTTCTGCCTGGCAATTCGCGCAACTGCTCGGAAAATCTCTGTTTAACCACGTGCGAATTCGGGGTGAAAAATCCTGTGTTTTGTCCGAATTTCCAGTAAGAACGTGCAACTTTTGCAATAAAAGAATCCAGTTTTTTGAACCGCAAGCATATCGAACAAGGATTTTAAGACAAAATTTTTTTCAGAAAACTATATAAATGTGAATTTATATTGTGGGATAAATTTTTCTTGAGATGGTGGTTGTTTTCGTCAAAAGCTAATAGAAAAATTAGTACTTTTAGAAATAGCTGAAATGCATCAAAATGTTCGTCTTCTAATAAAACACTTTAAACTACAACAGAAAACATTTCTGAATACGAACAGATAACAATCAAAATTTAAAATTTGGTTAGTTTTTCGGGCTCAAAATCACTTATTCAGAGTATGATATGTAGAATACTGCATTATTAAGTTTGGAAAGGTTAATGTTTTCAATATTACAACAAAATTATAGGCTCCAGACGAAATATGAAAATAAAAACGCCTGAAAAAATAATTGAAAATTTCGGGCATAAAACAAACAAACAACTAATCATGAAAAATTCGAGCTTAATGCCTTGAATTCGTTGTAAATTAAATACAAAAGCTGGATAAGCTGAAAGTCCTTATTGATTTTATTATGTCACTTTAATAACTGAAAGTGTTCTATTCAAAACAGGCCAATCCTGCATCCATTTAAGAATGAGCATATTTTTAGCATGTTTTCCATATTTTTCTTTATTTTTCTTTCGTCAGACTGTTGAACTATTTTTAGGTATGCACCTTCAGCGAAAGGAATTTAATTAAAAATATTTCTACGGAAAAAAACCGGTTGCGTGCTTGAGGAAAGGTTGGTTTTTGTTGGAAGGGCAATACATAAGAAGTTTACAGTTGCTCTTAAAGTGCACACCCTTAAACCTTAACTGATTGATTTTCAAGTCCTCCACTTAAAAAAAGTTCTTTTGCATCCACTGGGTTGATTGATATTTGTCCTTTGCAAGTGTTTTTCATATTCTTTTGTACGTGATTACCAGACTCAAATTCTTTCGACAAAAAATAAATTAAACTACAGAATCTCGAGTATTTTTAAAAGTACTTGCATGGAACGCCTCTGCGAATCGAAGAAATAATGTGACTGAGCCCTTTTATTTGACCTCTGGGCAATGAAATCACACCTATTCACGAAACGATAAAGCTTCGCTCATAAAAGGCAATAAATTTAAATCTAGTTGATTTGGAAAATTTTCTTTCCCCGATGATTAATAGTTCGCCGTGGAAATAAAAACGCAGTAATAAAGGGAAGTTTATGCTTTTTAGTAACACGTAAAAGAAATGCGACAATATAAAAATATATAAAGAATAAAGACAAAATACTAAACCTGACAGTCTGTAGTATTTGTTGGAAGTGATAATATCCGGCAGTAACATGTGAAATCAAACATTTGTTAAATTTATTGAGACGGAAATATTAGGGCAAATGTAAATTTGAAAAAATGTATTTTAGCATTATTGTGTTTATTTTTCTAAATATATTTTAGATATAATGCTAAAAATAGCCAAGACGCACTAAAATATTGACCTTCCTCTACAACAGAAATACTTTTAAGAGCAAATGGATATTTATCTAATTTCGAAAGGGACACTTTAGATAAAAACAAATTGACACAGGATATTATGAGATTTATCTAAACTGTCCCGCATCTTGTAGAATTTCCATCTTATTATCCATATGAATTTAAAACAAATATTTAATTTTTTTATTATATAAATACCTAATTTGGTTATAGTAAATTAATCAAATGAGTAGCGTGTAAATTAATTTAGGTTCAACTGAATAAAGCTTTTAATGCTTCTAAAAGCCTGTTAAATTGAAAATTATTTCTGGTAAGTTCTTGACAAGCAAAAAAGTTTTCTTTGCACAGCAAAAGCTTCTACCCGGCCAACTTTCATAATTATTCAAAAGGCGATTTTAATTAAGTTGGAAATTCGAAACAATCTCAGTTCGCAGAACAATAGATTGAAAGCTTAAAAGCTACAAAATTGGGGTGGTCGAGGAAGTTTAGGTCCAGATTTCAACGCTTTAAATATTCCTAAAAGCTGGCTTATGAATCCTTGTGCACTTTTCCACCAGAGAGGTTTTCTGGATTTCTAAGGGTCAGAATATGGAGCCAAATTCAGCATGTTTATTCAGCCACAAAATTATTTTTCATTTTCGGAAATGCGCACACTTTGAAGTTACACAGCTGAAATCTGCGTTAAAACGCGGTTATTGCTTTTCGGACCTCAAAAGGCAGATTTCAAAGTTCATCCAGAGCTGAGTTTTCCGGCTTTGAATCGCCGGGCTTTTAACTTTATTAAATGCAAAAGTGCACGGATATTTCTCGGTTTGCTTGGCATTTTCAATATTTTTTTACTACTGTTATGAAAACACAAAATGTAATTAAAGTGAAAAATTGTCGGTTTCTTTGCTACTATTCTGCGGAAAAATCACGAGAAAATCTTAATCCCCGAAAGCAATTAGGTAAAAACGAAGGAAACCATTAGGGAATATTACCACGCAGATATTACAAATTGATATTTTCAACTGCAGTTTTCTCATAAAGAATTCTTCTGTTTAATCACACTATTCATTGTGTTGACCGGAAGAATAATAATTAACCAAGAAACCTTATGCCGCCGATTTCATTCCAGATTGGAGAAACATTGTAACGACACGCACATTTCATTTTATTCCCCTTAGTACAAAGCAAAAAGCCTGGAAAAGCTTTGCAACACTAGGGAATAATGGCTGTCTCAACTAGCGCGTTTTCTGGGCTTATGTTCAAAAGCACTAATCCTTTCTTTTGATAATACAATTTTGTTCTTGGTTTCAAAGCAACAAAGAGCTTGATATACAAATTTCATTGTTTAAACCTGTTTTCAACTTTGATTCAGAACATTGTTTGTTCGGAAGCAGTACGATTTCAGTTATAAAAAAGAACTTTATTGCTGAATGATTACTTCTAGAATTTTTGCCAGATATTTCATGCCTTCGTACTTCAGTCAGTTCAGTTTGCAATATCTTCGACTAATATGTGAGTGAAAACCAATCGGAAAAATCGTTGATCTACCCAAATGGCGTTTGCGGCTGCCCGCATGATTCTCAAAGAGAAGGACAAGAGAAGAAAACCGTCCAAAGAAGAATACATTCCAAGGAACAGAAGCAAGGTAATTTTTTTCGTGAAAGATTTACAACAAAGTAAAGTGAATATTGAAATTTATGTTTGAAAATGTCGCCCTTTAGCCGATTACGATGCAACGAAGAAAATTCCCCATGAAAAGTAAGTGGCAAGATAATGTTCAGACAACAGTTTGGGATCAACTTGCTAAATTGCGGGTTTATTGTAATCATTTGTCGTTGCCTTAAAGCAGCGTTTCTGAGCAAACTGCAATTATCAACATTCTAGAGCGAGTAACAAAGCTTGTGGGTTAAATTGGGACAGCAAAAGGACATTTTATCTACAAAATATCGTTCAACTTGGAGAAAATTTCCGGCACAAATGTATATATTCCACCATATACGATCCAAATAGCATTAGAAAATTCCACTTAAAAATGCGGTAATTTTTTGTAGGTGATTAAGATTGAAAAATGACTTTTTTTCAGGCGCGCAATGGAAGCGCTAGTAGCTATAGAAGTCTCAGCCAGGTAAACTGTACAGTTAGAAAGAGGTTCTTGTTGCAATCAGATTAGGTTCTTAGTGGAAAAAGTATTTAGAAATTAGTCTAGGCAGAAAGTGCACAAGTTCATTTTTCAAATTCAAAATAGCCTGAAATGGTTTGAGAATGGTTTTTCGTGAAAATGAACTCGTGTCAATTTTCCAATAGCTAGTTAATAGGTATTTTCTGCTCGATTTAGGAAGTTTTAAATTGCATGCTCGTTTACCTGCTAATTGAATTACAATTTGGCCAATTTTTCCATGTTTTATTTTGTGGTGAAATTCAAGTTTTCCGGCTGTTTAGCAAAAACTTCTGAACTTCTGAAGACATACTTTAGGCAATACTCATAAGATCGTATGTGGTTTGATAGAAGCAAGCACTAGAATCAGGCATGGAAAACCAAAAGCAAAAAAGTGATACTGCTGAGTTTTTGTGCATTTTAGGACGGTGTGAAAAATGCAGAAAAGCTCTTCAGTTTGAAGCAATGATCCCGAATGCCTTTTTTCATAATAAAAACTGATATTGTGAAGTGAGGGTTTGAAGTGAATTGAACTCACAAAATGGGAGAAAAAATGCATATGCAATGTTCTCAGCCCTCCCTACATACTCCCAAACAACAACCCCAGAAGAATAAAGCAAATTTTGTATTTTTTTTCGTTTAGTAGTACTTTTCCTTGTTCAATGTCTTTTAATTTTAATTTAAAAAGATACACTTGAGGATATTTAATGTCTAGTTTAACGTGAATTATAAGTTCCTGCTATTGTGAAATGGTTCAAGCTTTATCAGCTAGGCCACAAATAAGTGATTTTTCAAATAAACTTGACACAATTAAACGTAATGTTGCAATGGGTAATATTCTGAGTGCGAGTGATATGAACCGTCTGCTCCATGCCAAATAGATCACTCGTTCAAAAAATGCAAGAATTTTGACGTAGTTCTTCCAAAAAAAGTCGAGAAAAGTTGAAAAAAAATTGCTAGATTGCCAAAAATAAAGCAACACATTCCAAAACGCCATTATTCGATTTTTAAGTGCAAAATCTGTGTGGAGAATCGTTCGTATTCAGGTCGCAAGATGCATTCGGGCTGGCACATACAAAGGACTTTAATTCGGAAGTTTTCATCAAGTTGAGATATTCATGGCAACACACATAATGCTGAATAAGCTGGGACTATAATGGAGTGGAAGATCGGAACGTTTAGAAAACAACATGCTTAGCAAGCCATTCATTCGCTGCTGAATAATGCGGAAAATGAGTTTTGGGTGCGAAGAAAATTGCGAATTTGAACCCATTGTACATATTCTGACACAGATAATAAACATTGGAGTCAAGTGATTAATCGTTTAGCTTGAAAGTGTGAGGAATTTTGCCATTTCGTAACATATCGCACACTCTACTTGAAGGGGGCCGTTTAGTCGAAAATTCAAAGAATTCAGGCCAAAATAAAACAAACCGTAAGTGGCGGAAAAACAAAGTACTGTTAAACGTGGAAAATTGGAAAAACCAATCTGTTGGCTGTCGAACGAACGGAAAGTGATTAAATTTAATCGCGCAAAGCTTTTAGCCGAGATCGATATAGTAATAATGAACAATTACCAAAAGAGCCAGACCAACCTGATTAACATTGGCCATTCGATAATCCAAATCAGATTCAAAAAGTACAAAATCCTCGAACAAATTACTGCCCAATAATCGGATTGGAAATCCGTTTCAAGAAATGGTTTGCAGTGTATTCTAGGGGCAGATTTTTAACAACAGCAAGAACAACACTTATTTAGAGGTGGTTTGCTCGGCACAGCAACCACCTTTGAAGATGCAAGCCACTCGTGCTTGCGAAACGTCAGGAAAAAGTTCACGACTGCCCGAAAAACTCCACAGTTTTTGTCTCCTATCATATGAGCGTTTACAAACAATTACTAACTCCAATTTTTTGGCATTAAATTCAGTTATCGAACTGTATATTGGGGGCTTTCTGATAACCACTTTCAGGCAGTGGCGGAAGAAGTTCCTGAATACATTTTAAAAGGGCTTGATGAAGGGTGACATGTACCCATGTCATGATAGGGAATGTTTTAACAAGATCTATGCCCCCCAAGCTTGAATTGTGATTTATTATGAATGTCACTAGCTGGAATGGCTTTTTGTTTAATTTCCTAGGGGTGAAATTGACTCTATTAAATTGCACATCAATTCCTTCTCTGTAATGTGTTGGAAGCGTACTTTTTTAAATAAGAAAAAGTCAAATATCTCCTAATCTCTCCATGGAATTCTTCAAAAACAAATTGATGCAATCTATCATTCTATGTAAATGTGGATATTATCGCCACTTTTTTATTGGACAGCATCTCATATTTATCTGAACACATTCCATATTCCCTACCTCAGGCTCTAAAATATGCATAAGGCCAAATGGCTTCTTTAAAGGAAGGCAAACACTGGAATGAGATAACAGAAAAGTCTCAATTCGGCAAATCGATATGGAACGCAGTTGGATGTCCCAAGAATATTTCCATGTCTTTGGATGATATCTCCAATGCGTTATGTTCTCCAATGAGTTTCTACTGTACAGGGTTTTTTCAGTTTCTTTTCTATTTTCGGGTTTTTGCTTAAATGTGCACATTTAAAGCTTTGAAGAAAGAAAAAATTACAAAATCAACTGTTTTTCTTTATTAACCCAGCAGAAAATTGCACAAAGTTATATAGGTAGGAGTTTCATTTGATTTGACTCCCTTAGTCTCCAGTCATCATCTCCATGAATTCTACGACAAAAAAAAACAGTTGACTAAAAGTCCAGAATTATTTTCTTTTCCATTACCTTCGAAATCTACGGTTCCTGAGGCATCAGTGTCGATTTCAGCGATCATTTCATTAAGCTGATCGCCAGTGAGTTGATCATCTAATGCAGCAAGAATTTCCCGCAAACTTGAAGTGGGAATATAACCATTGCCTGGCAAATAGAAAATTAATAACTTCTTGGAAAATTATATGGTTGTTCTATTTAAAGAATTGTTCAAGTGGCGTTCAATTACAAGATTAGTTGTATTTTTTTTATATCTTGCTCAAGTGGGACAAACAAATAAAACGTCAGGAGCTGACTGAGTGATCGGGAATTTTTATCTGCAGTTTCATTGTTTTATAGTAAACAACAACCATGAGAGTGTGTATTGTTTAAGATGTATCAAAACTATCCAGAGAAATTTAGAATTTTTTCACCGTTTCCAACAACTCTTTGAACAAATTAGCATCAACTCTGGATATTCTCGAACCAGCATCGATCAGCTTGATGGGCATTTGCGAAATTAGTAGCATTTCAGTTCGCACTGCGATGATTACCTGAAATCATGATCGTGTGATTTCCAATCGACCATCTATCAAGCGCCCAAAGTTCAAAGATATCAAAAATAAAGTTATTTCTGGGTCAGAAGCACATGTGATCAATTACGACCTTTATCACAATCAGTCAGTAGTCGAATTGAATAAGATGTGGGTAAAAAATTCATTTTTTGCCCCCGATAAACTAAGATTGAGTGAAATAGACTTAAGTGGATGATCAAGCAGCTTTTTTGCGTTATGGAAAACGTAATTAAAATGACTTGGATTCGGATAAGAACTTATTTTTGAATATTGCAAAAATTGCAAAATCTTCAGCTGGCTCTTGTTTTGCGGTCTTCTTTTCGATTGAATGCATTTTCTTCTTAATATTCCCCAATATCTTTCAAAAATCTTCGTTTCCTACCTTCTTTGTCATACAATCGAAACGCTTCTTTTAGTTCCTTTTGCATGGCCTCTTCATCTTCATTCTCTAAGAAATGGGATGCTACGCGGCAAAAGGCTTCAATGTCTACAGATCCAGTATCTGAAACAAATTGTAAGAGCAATTACTTTCCGATGATTTCACAAATAATTAAATGATTGAGAACATAAAAACACATAAAAAAGTGGGTTCTAACGAAAGTTATAAGCGTGTTTATAAAATATTATTTTTTTGTTGCTTACAGCATACAGAGCTGAGACTTTAGCAACTGGAATAGATTTGCTGGCGAGGAAAAGGACTATTTTTCTAAAAAAAACCGAGACTCGTTAACGTTTAAATGTCTTTAGCAAAATTTTGCCAGCAAGATGAAAAAGACAGCCTTTTGAGGGTCGCTGAAACCATCCTCAACATGTTTCTTCATGTCTGCCCTGGGACTCTTCATTGGAAAGCTGATGGAAAGAGGAATATATCGTGTTCTTCAAATTTAGTCTTTAGTCTGTTTGAGGGCCGCAAAAGTTAAAGCTTAATTTATTTTCAACGTAAAAATTCTTCAAAATGTGTTGTAAATGTGCCTACACTTTTGCCTTTTGTCGATGATATTCGCACATCCAATTGAGGTTCTCTTCGGACTAATAAGGGCAGGTTTCACGATTTACGTAACCGTTTAAGGAAAAAGTAGCGTCGACCGAAAAATGCTTCGTATCGTAAAATTTCAGTAGTCGATCTTCTCTCATTTTCAGGTATTTTTTAGGGCGTAAATGGATTTTCTTCTACAAACAAAATCTTGCCCTTTTTCGGAATGATCCGTGTCGATATTGTGCTTCCATTTTTTGAGGTGGAGAAATTACTTGCTCTTTCCCTTTAAGTTTTTGAAAGCTCCAAGATCTTCAAAGAACCAAAAGATCGTCAGATTGGGTTAAAAAAAAAGAAATGCCTTGAAGAAACAAAACATTGTTTTTCACCTTTTCGCAAGAAACCCTTTGGGATTCAAAAGTTTCTAAAATTGCAAAGTGGATGGGAGTCTTTCCTGATTAAAAAAAACTACCAATTACAGATAAGTTTGAATACTATTTTTGCTCCAATCTAAACTTCTCAAAATGCGCAAAAAATCGGTACATTTTTGTCCGACAGCCCAATATAAAGCCGGCTTTCTAAAAATTCCAATAAAGTAAATTTGCAGTTTTTTATTTTGATGAAATTCCCAATTAATAGTGTGAAACGGTGTTTAAGCCACTAAACACTTTTTCCTTGGTTAATCGGCGTTATTATCTCTATTATTGCATAAATAACGCGCTAATAAACCTTAATGCCACTTTAGACCTGTCCAATTACACCGACTCCGGAAATTTATCTGGAATATTGCCAGAGTGGCGAAAAATTTACCGGTGTACTAAATGAGATCATTAGCGCGAATGCAAACAGCGTCTTTAGTGATACTTGAGGGAGTATTTTCCGTAAATTTCGGCGCTGACTGAATAATGCTGGAAATTTACATACCTTTAGACGGTGTGAAATTAGTTATTATGTAAGTTACAGTTAGCAAATATCCGGGAAAGTTAATCGGGCAAATCCAGATAAAATCCTAGTCCCAGGATGAACAGTGCATGGCAAAACCCAAATCGGAAATGTATTCAGGCGAAGAGTAATTGCTCTGTTAAATATAGATCTAAATATCCCCAGAGTTCGACGGGTTATCTATCTGGGAAACTAACCGAACAGGATAATGGATGCTTTTCATAGATGCAATTTGATTTAATTTTGTTTGCAATAAACAGTCAAACTCAAAATCTACAACGATTTCGGATGCGTTTTAAAGGAGGCGAATTCCTTGATTAATTTTTGCTTGTGATAACTACTAACAGCGATAAGATACGGAATGATTGTTGCTTATTGTTAAATCAATAAAAAAATCTGCTCAATCATGGCCAAGATATTAGTTTCTCTCGATATTGCAGAAGCCGATGGCTATAAATTTCAATAAAACTTTGGGCCAACTTTCAATCATCCTGGAAACTTGATATATCACTTGCATCTTGGAAAGATTAAGGTGGAGATAATTTCTTCAATGTCATGGCATGACTACTAGCTTTTATTAGATTTTGTTATCCTATATTCGCGAGGGTTATCAATTTTTCTTCCAGCATGCTTTTGAGGACGCTTTTGCCTTATTCGCGACCCAACCGCATAGACTGAAGAAAAATTTCGTTTAAATTGCTTTTTTGTTCAAGAGGCGCATTTTTGGAAAAACATAAAATGATAAATGTCGGTGAAATTCCTCATTCTATATTAAATACTGCCATAAAACATGCCAGGAACAATCGAAAGACTTAGATCGATGGCAATAGCTTAAGAACGTATTCTGTAGTCTATTTTAAGTGGAAAATGTCTGTGGAAAAAAGCGTGCTACTTTCGACCATGTTAAGAATCGCTTCCTTCTCCCCAAGTTCCACGGTAACTTTGGTTATCAAAATCATTTTCCGGGAAAATCAAACGGAAAAGCTCTGTATATGTAAATTCAATTGTATCTATAAAATTAAATATATTTTTTATAAATTTCTTAATTATGTGTTTGTTGTTGACAATTTTTTTTATTATGCTCACCTTCAGGGTCTTCGTCCTTTAGCATTTCTTCAAGTTCTTTGTCATCGTAGGAATGTCCAAGTGTTGTTAAAATTGTTCGCACTTTTTCGCGATCAATTGTTCCTCTGTTGGCAGTATCGAACATGGCAAATGCTCTTTTAAGCACTGAAATAAAATTTATTAAAAAAACAACGTTTTTATTTTTCTAAGCTGAATTTTCGTCAAATTTTAGCCATAGTTTATCTCGGTTTTGGAAGCATTTAAACTCTCCTGAAATAGCGAACCACTAGTTTATAAAAAATGTTGAGTTTTTCGTGCTTTTAGGCCGCCTCGGAAAACTTATTTCGTTCTGACTTGAAATTGTTGCCCACGAGGGCCTGAAAGTGCGAAAAGCTTAAGAATTTCAAACTATGGCCTCAAAAGTACTGCTTATATCACTGAATACTTGAAATTCTTTAATGACGCAACAATAATAAGCAGACAAGAGCGGTATTGAGATTTTTTCGAGTGTTTATTTGGCTTGAAATAAACTTGGAATCACTCATCTTGCCAATTTGTGATTGCTAAATACTGGAAAATGTGCAAAACTTACATTGCATTTGCTGATCTTCCGCTTCCGCCTGGAAAAGAATAAAATCTCACAATATTTTAAAGCTTTATAAAATGTAAAAGAAAAACTGTCTCTGTTTACATGTGAAATAAACTGAATCGGCTTTTGAAAAAGTACAGATATTTTCGGTAAAAACATCTTAGAATGGCGATAATGTTGATATTAAAGAACAGAATACAAATTTTTTCCAGTTCCATACATTTTTCTTGTCATTTTCGAAGTATCTCAGGTGTTTCTTCTCAGTCAACACTTACGAGCGCTGATCAAATCACATGCAGATGAAAATAACTGCCATTATTAAAAATAAATCTGATATAGCCCGAAATAATGCGAACTATTGAAATAAGCTAGAAATTTCATCGGTTTGCAAAACAGATGATAGTAAATTTCCAAACTTTTGGCGCGACTGCCGCCTTAAATTAAATGTAGATTATTAAAAGCGATTTATCAAACAATTTGTGTCAACAGACTTTCGCAAAATACCGCACTGTTGCTTTGGATAAATTACCAATTTTATGCCAATTTATTTGTGTACTTTAAACGAAAGTGACTTGTTGAGTTGGGATTCATTTATATATTGCATTTTTGTATAAGCTGTCTTAGCGTTGAAGCCTTAAAAACCTAGAAAGGATTTCTATCAGAAATACGGTTCTTCAAGGGCTTTGTTTCCGTTTTTTTCAAATGTTGGAGAAACTGCCTGTTGCCGGAATATAAAAGCGCTCTTCTTATTTAAATCAAAAAACTGTTTTCGCGCTTTCTTAAAATAATGTTTGTATATGAAGACAACCATGAAGGAACACAGTTACTTTGTTAAGAAAAAAAGAGAGCTTTTTTAATACTTGAAAGTAGCTTTGAGACTTCAATTACTCCATTTTTTGATCATTTTTGAATTTTTAAGCATTTCTCCTCAAATGATTCAAAGACGTAAATTTTCTAATTTTTCTTTAAAGTACGGCAATGCCTAGATAAAAATTGCCAGAAATAAAGAATTATTTCTTCTCAGTAAATTTACCTGCATTTGCAAACTAAAAAACCACAAAAAGAACTCAAAAATTTTCCTATTTTCTTCTAGTTTACCATATGTTTATTGTTTTAATAAAACGCAAAAATATTACTAAAATCAGTAAAGAAAACAATATGCAATCAAATACATTATTTATTTCAGTTTAAGCAAAAAGTCTGGAGATTATTAGCAGGCTTTTGAAGCACCACGTTTTACGCGCCCCAGCGCTTTTCTTAAATTCCTAGGTGTTTTTCAGAAATTAATTTTTCAAAAACTCGAAAAGTCAGAAGAGCGCTGTAGATTTTTTTAAAAAGAGAGAATTTCACTTTAAATGTCCCGAAAGTGTCACTTTTTTCAAAAAATCTAGAGTATCTCTAGAGTATCTCTAAATCTAGAGTCTCGTGCCCCAACGAATTTCTTGTATTTGTGAGTGTTTTTCAAAATTTTATATTTAAAAATCTAGGATAGCTATAGGGGTGCTTTGCACTACATTGAAAAGACAAAGATTCGTTTTAAATGTTCAGAAAGTTTCACTTTAAGCAAAAAATCTGGAAAATATTGAGACCCTTTTAAACACCCATTGGCAATTAAAGTAGAAACTCTAAAGTCGATAACAATGAGGAGTTTGAGCTAGCGAAAGTTAATTGAGAAAAAAAGAATACAGGAGATTTTGAAAAAAAATCCAGTTGCATATTTTTGGGCATTAAATTATTTTTCTATTCTCGTGGAGATTTTTGAGATTGAAGAACATTCCTGAGCATTTCTAAGGATACTCGGAAATGGGCAAATTTAGCGAAAGCACAAATCACCTGCAAATGACACATAATAAAATGAATGAAATAAAATAAAATTTAATGTATATAACAGTGGACAAAACAAAATTCAATCAAACTAAAATCCAATTCAAAAAAGTTTTTTCTTTTTTTTTCATTTGCAGAATGCAGTCGTAAATAAATAAATTTCTTCAAAACATTGAAAAAGATGCTTATGCCCCTTATGCTTAACGAATTAAAAAACAATGAAAAGTAAGATAAGCACTGATTTATTACGAGCATGAGGCTTTTAAGCTAAAAAACGCCAATTATGAAATTAAGTCGTTTTCTAAGCAAACATATGTCTATTGATACATTTGCCAAATGCGGATATAAACCTTCAATTTAAAGAATATTATATTAAATATTAAGACCTTTCCAAAGTACACTAAAATTATTGAAATTTTGCTTAAAACTAAACAAGAAAATTTCATAATAAAGCTCACAAAACCAGCACAAGAACAAAACACAAAAAACACAAACCATTATCGTTTTTTTGATCTATCGAGTCCGATAAAGTTTATGGATAAACCGGTGGTTCCAGAGTGCGGGAAGAACTTGAGACTGAACAAGAGTGTTGCATACAAAAATATATATTCACATCAAAAATGTTTCACGCCCGCTATTTAAATTTAGCCGAATACGATTCGCAATCGGTTAGAGAGATCTGAATTGTTGTGACGAAATAACCGAAAAATTTTGTATATTTGGATTTCGGTGTTTGGTGATTGAGGTTTTTCTTTGTTTCACTTTTTGAAGTCCCACCAGTTCGGTAATACGATCTATTTCGGGTGGAAGACGAGGAGTCGTTTTATTGCTTTTAGCGTCGTTTGTGTGGGTTTCAATCGGCTCATTTCAGTCACCATCTTACGGAAATTATTTAAGTGATCTATTAACAAGTTTAAAAAATAATAATATAAAATATGTGTTTCATTGCTGGATTAATTAAATCGTGGTTATTTCGGGGGGTTTTTGGCAACTTTTAGAATTTTATTAATTGCTCTTATTTGCGATGCCTAACCGAAGAAAATTGAGTCACTTTTAGAATGTTTTAGACAGTTTTTTCCAAAAACTTTCGGCTAAAAAGGATAAACTACAGATTTATTTCAGAAACAGAAGTATTAATATTTTGAGAAATGCCATTGAAATGGCCTAAATTCCAAAATCCCCCGTTTTATCCGAATTTTGCAGTTCGAGGCGCCAACATATTTTTAGCATCTAGAGAGGCGTCACACAAAACAAAGACCTTAAACTTCATTCTTAAAGTAAACCAGGTCGATCAGTCTTGCAGATGGTGTTAAATTTCAGTGCAACGGTAGCAAACTTATTAAATTTGAATACCCAGGCGCTTGTTAAGAGAAAATCGAGAAAATGGTGCAGGCGACTTTAAGCATCCAAACACTCATTCCTGTTTCAATTCAACTCATTCAAGTCATTCAATGTTGATTGAATGCATGATTTATTCAAGTTTCGGCTGTTTTGCAGGCTAGAAACAAGCCTGCCGATGGTAGTGCTCATGTAACGCAACCACGTCCAAGAACACCAACCCATGGGGCAAAAGGAGGGCCAAAAACGCCTTGTAAGTCTTCACAGAAGCAGCTGAATGCGCAACAGAAGGGCCAACCCATCAGACAAGCCCCTGCTAAAGTGGACGCAGGACTAAAGAAAACGAAGAAAACCAAAAAGGGAAAACATCATCAACCGGACCTGATTGTAACCATCGACTTGGTAAGAATAAGTTTATTGATGGAAAATTGTGTTGAAATAGGAAATGCAATCAATCAAGTTCAAAGTGGGAAACAGAACATGGAAATAAAATAAAAATTACTTCAAGAACCCAACTAGTTGGCATTGAGTCTCACATCTAGGCAATTAATAGCAACGATCATTATCATAAATTAGAATAGCGTATACTACATTTACGTGTTGTTGGGTTAAGCTTGCGGTTAATAAACAAAATATATTTTAATATTACCATCATTTGTTTTGGAGCAATTAATAAAATAATAGTTTGTCGCAGTTTTAAGTGTCGTTAGAAAACGCGTTTTTTGGCGCAATTTAAAAATTAATCTTGCAAAAACTAGGATCGACTGGAAGCTACTTGGAACTTTAAAAAGAGTTATATTTGCCTTGAATCCTCTGAAAGTTTAATTTTTACAAACATTCTTGAGAAAATTGGCAGGCTTTTGCAGCAACACTGAAACGCGCGCAAGATCTTTCTTAGATGCGTTCGTGTCTCTAAAAAGTGATTTTGCACACACTAGGACATGTGGAAGCGCGTTTAGCACTCCATTGAAAAGAAAGAAGTTCGTTTAAACATTGCAGAAAGTTTCACTATTCGCAAATTATCTGGAGATTATTGGCAGGCCTCTGAAGAGTGCTCGCCACGCACCCTAACGCCTTGTTTATTGAAAAATTGATTTTGCACAAAATTGGTTATATGGAAGCGCGTTTAACACTCCACTGAAAAGGAAGAAGTTCGTTTAAACATTGCGGAAAGTTTCACTATTCGCAAATTATCTGTAGATTATTGGCAGGCCTCTGAAGAGTGCTCGCCACGCACCCGAACGCCTTGTTTATTGAAAAATTGATTTTGCAACAAAATTGGTTATATGGAACCCGCGTTTAAACACTCCATTAAAAAGAAAGAAGTTCGTTTAAACATTGCGGAAAGTTTCACTATTCGCAAATTATCTGGAGATTATTGGCAGGCCTCTGAAGAGTGCTCGCCACGCACCCGAACGCCTTGTTTATTGAAAAATTGATTTTGCACAAAATTGGTTATATGGAAGCGCGTTTAACACTCCATTAAAAAGAAAGAAGTTCGTTTAAAAACATTGCAGAAAGTTTCACTATTCGCAAATTATCTGGAGATTATTGGCATGCCTCTGAAGAGTGCTCGCCACGCACCCGAACGCCTTGTTTATTGAAAAATTGATTTTGCACAAAATTGGTTATATGGAAGCGCATTTAACACTCCACTGAAAAGAAAGAAGTTCGTTTAAAAGATTGCGGAAAGTTTCACTATTCGCAAATTATCTGGAGATTATTGGCAGGCCTCTGAAGAGTGCTCGCCTCGCACCCGAACGCCTTGTTTATTGAAAAATTGATTTTGCACAAAATTGGTTATATGGAAGCGCATTTAACACTCCACTGAAAAGAAAGAAGTTCGTTTAAAACATTGCGGAAAGTTTCACTATTCGCAAATTATCTGGAGATTACTGGCAGGCCTCTGAAGAGTGCTCGCCACGCACCCGAACGCCTTGTTTATTGAAAAATTGATTTTGCACAAAATTGGTTATATGGAAGCGCATTTAACACTCCACTGAAAAGAAAGAAGTTCGTTTAAACATTGCAGAAAGTTTCACTATTCGCAAATTATCTGGAGATTATTGGCAGGCCTCTGAAGAGCGATTGTCAAGTACCCAAACGCCTTCTTTAGACGAGTAGGTGCTTTTTAAAATTTGCTTTTGAACAAACTCGGACTTATGGACGCGCGGTTAACACTCCTTTGAAAAGACAAGAAGTTTTCTTAACACTCCATGAAGCTTTACTATTTGAAGAGAATCTGGAGATTATTGGCAGGGCTTTGAAGCAACACTTGTCGTGCGCCCAGACGCATTCTTCGGATGCGCAACTGTTTTGAGAAAATGCGCTTTCGGGAAAACTGAAGCATATGGAGGGCGCTTGGCATTCCATTGAAAAAAGAAACTTTCGCTCCAAATGTCCAAAAAGTTTCACTTTTCGCACGCGATTTGAAGAAAATTTGCAGGATTTTAAAACAATTCTTATCACGCGCTTCAAGGTGTTTCTTAGAAGTATATATGTTCTTCAAACGCCATTTTTGCCAAAACTGGAATAGATGGAAGAGCGCTTGAAATTCCATGAGATACAGGAAAGTCCGCTTTAAATGCTCAGAAAGTTTGAATTTTCTAAAAAGTTCTGGAGAATATTGGTAAAATTTCAAAGTATCCCTTAACACGATCTTCGGCGTCTTTCTCTGAAGTGTAAGCGTTCTTCAAAAATTAATTTTGAAAAAAACGAAGATATATGGAAGAGCGATTAACCCTCGATTGAAAAGATGAAAGTTGGCTTTAGATATCCAGTAGAAATGTGTCTAACTTTTCGTAAAAAATCTGGAGAAAATTGGCTTCATTGAAATGAAAAAAAATTAATTTCAACTAATCTATACATTAAAACAAATTATTTAAATAATTGATTGTGATCTGATGATGAAATAAAAAGTTACATCTTCAAATTGGACAGTAGCAATATAACAGACACTGAAATTGGCAGCGAATAAAATGACATTAAAAAAATAAACTGTTGCGGTATTCGCCATCTGCTGCCAATAATTCCAGATAAATAAACAATAACTAAAATTAACACAACAGGTTTTCCTAACTTGAATTTTCTGGAATCTGCAAATTTTCCTTCGACGTTTTCCCATAATAAAAAAAAGTAGTAGGTAATGGGCATTCGCTTTCTAAGAGATTTGATATCTTTTATAAAAGTGGTTTCAGCAAATTAAAATTTTTAAATACTCAAAATTTGGGCCTGATTTTATTCCAGTTTGAAGCGATATTTAGACCAATTACTTTTCTGTTACTCTGCGTTTTTGCAAAAATTTTGTTTGCGTTTCTAATAAAGTTCCTGCAAAAAGGTTGGAAAATGAAACAATCCAACAATTCTGCGAGTTTGACATGCTCCCAGTTGACCAAAAAATGTCTTTGCCTTTCAACACCAAATGCGTAAAAATAAACACCATCCTTTAAAACGTTCTTGATGTTTTCTTCGAAACGGGTTTCTAATCGTTTTTGGCCCTCGAAGTGATAACATTTTTCCTGTTGGACCCATTTTCAAAATCTACGTCAAAAGTCCAGTAGGTATTTAGGGCTTTTAAACAAGCAATTTCCCAAACTCTAAAAAATTTGCCCAAAATTTCCAGTTGGGAAAAATGCTGGTTGGCTGTTGATACTCTTTAAGAAAAAGTCGGTGAGATTTTGCTTCGGAAGTATGATTAAAGAGTTACTGGGTTCAATGCGGCAATTCTATCTTTAGATAACTGCGTACCGAGATTTGCCGTCTATCCAATGTCACAACAAGCAGAGTATTAAATTTAAACTGGCTGCAAATCGATGGGATTATTTACATTAAATTTCCATTTAGTTGTATGAAAAAACCCCCGTATTGTTAGTAGCTGGTGCAACTCTATCAGCTCATTATTTACAGATCTCGGTTCTCAAGTGGCAAAAGTTGTCGTTTGCCTGCCGGCTTTTCCAAAAAATTATAAATAGACTTTGTATTTCAGGCTCGGTCCCCGTTTTCTTGTTGCCATATTCAATATCGTGTGATTAAAATGACAAATAATAGCCATCGATATGACAAAGAATACTCGAGGCTGAAACGGCTTACCAGTGAACTCGAGATTCAGCAAACTAGCGTAAGTCTGCTTGAGGGTGCAATTTGTATTTTAATGTTTATCAAATTATGTACTTGATTTCCGCTTTAACCGTTTTCCATCGCATGGGTTGCCAATAAGAAAAATATATTTTTAGAGCTCGCAATTTACATATTGGCGACGAAATACACATCAGAAACAAATTACCCTGGTCAAGGTGATAAACCAGTAAAATTACCAAATAGTTTAGCTGGCTAAACGCTCGAAATCAGTAAAAAAAAACAGATTGGTTTGGCACATTGGCAGAGTTTTGAAATACTTGCATTATCCTGCAATGTGTTGAAATCCTGTATCAACAAAAAATGATTATTTCTTCCATATCTGATGTCGTTTTGTGAGCACTTGCGACCAGCGGATTCACAACACTCTGTATATTAAAGTTTTTAATTCGTTATAAATGGTCTGATTTTTTTATGCCGACTTTTTGCAAATGCAGACTGAGTATGGACTTTCGGAAGATCAAGTTGCCGAATTCAAAGAGGCCTTTATGCTCTTCGACAAAGATGAAGATGGAACGATCACTATGGCTGAATTGGGAGTGGTTATGAGATCTCTAGGTCAGAGACCGACAGGTACAAAAATTTAATATTTTATATAAATCCCTTTTTATATATTACGGGTAGCCTGCTCTTGGACTGACATTATTTCACTAGAGCGTTAAAGTAAGCTTAATCTGGTTAATAATGATTAATTACTAAATATTCCAAAACAAGAAACATTATTGAAGCTTTTTTTCAAAAAATATATAATCCAAAGAAATTCCTGGGTTCCAGTCAATATTAGTGTTTATTGTTAAAAAAAAAATTTTACAAATACGTTTCGGTGTCTTTCTCCACCATCATCAGTTTGTCTAAAATACACATTCACAGTCATCATTAATTTAAAACAAAGCTCTGCTAAAATAAATGATGATGGTGGAGAAAGACACCGAAACGTATTTGTAATAATTTTTTTTAACAATAAACACTAATATTGACAGGAACCTAGGAATTTCTTTTGGATTAAATTGAAATACAGTCAGGAAAAATATACACAAAAAATATATATTCATTCCTCATGAGAATGAAACTGATGTTTTGCAAGCACGACTGACTTACATCTTCAGAGTTAATTTGCAAACCATCTTTGAAATTCGATGACGGCTTAAAACTCATCAGTTTCTGTATTGTTTTGTTTGGCTTTCCAGCGAAATACCTCTGAAGATGCAAGCCACTAGTGCTTGCGAAACGTCAACATAACTGAAAAATTTACATTATTAATTGTTTTGTTATACGAATTTGTTCAATTATCCATGTTTGTCAAGCTGCTTTTTTCTGCTCATAATTAATCAAGCAGATTCAGAAACCAATGTCATGCTTAGTGATGCGGTCCTCAAGTCCACAGAATCATTTTTTACGTTAAATTGTTTAAAGAAACCAATTCAATGTGACCCTTATTAGTGACCCGTACCAAAACAATCAATTTTATAATAAGATTGTCTGCAATTAATAGCAAGTGAAAAACTGTTGGAGAACAAAATTCATGTATTTGAAACTGGTGATTTTTAAAGCGGTATAAGTTCTTCCTGGTGTTTCGCAAGCCGAACCCATCAAACCAGCCCCGAAGATTTAAATTACGAATGTTTAAAACCCCAGAAAAAGTTTTATCTGTTTTGAAATTTGAATGTATTTATTTTTATTTTATAGGATAAGTAACGGGTGTTAATAAAATTCGAATTAAATTTTCAGAGACAGAGCTGAGGGATATGGTGAACGAAGTGGACCAGGATGGAAATGGCACCATTGAATTTAACGAATTTCTGCAGATGATGTCCAAGAAGATGAAAGACGCTGATGGAGAGGAGGAACTTAAGGAAGCGTTTAGGTAATTAATTATATTTTTCTTCATCACCACTTAAAATCTAAGAGTTTCATGCTTTGAGAGCTTCTAAGCAATGTACTGGGTGCAGATTACACAAGTTCCAAAAACTGCCCTTTAAAATTTGGCACAGGCTGAAAATATTGCATATTTGCATATGCAAATAAACAATATACATATACGCGTAAAGCCATTAGTATAAATTGCCAAGCACTTGGCTTCATCCCAGCGTCGCTTTCTAGTACATAGGCAACAATTTTTAAAGTTAGGGACAGAAAATGTTTGTCATTTTTAATACGGCTATAGTTCCTGAAGCAAATTCCGATATTTAGGAAACCGGGTTTAAGTTTACGTGCCTCGAACTTTATTCACTTGGGAGCATTCGTTTAATTAAATTGAAACAATTCGAATAAAACAAAGCGGAATCTCAATCCAGAAGCATGTTTATGTATTTTCGTAAAACCACTTACAAAGCGGTGCATATAAAACACTTATTTACGCATTTACCGAATTATTTTTCCGTTAATTTCCGAGTATTTAAGACTGTTTGAGCTTTTTCAGGGTTTTTGATAAAAATAACGACGGCTTGATATCGAGTATAGAGTTGCGACATGTTATGACCAGTTTAGGAGAGCGATTGTCCGAGGAAGAAGTTGATGACATGATTAAAGAAGCAGACTTAGATGGAGATGGCCAAGTGAACTATGAAGGTAATTCACTTTTGATTTAATTGATTTTTTCACTTCATTCTAAACTGAATTAA
>JAJTJO010000007.1:151215-203383 GCA_024550625.1 Dendroctonus valens | reverse complement strand
AAACCCAAGATATGTGATCTTGGACCTCCATGGTAACCTCTGTCCTCCGAATTCTAGTAGCTGGAAGTGGTTGTCTGGCGGCTGTGTGAAAATTATGGTGCTCTCCGGGCTGAAATCCATTGTACAATCCCTGCTCTATTTCTGGATCTTCACTAGATGTCTTTTGAATTTGGATGTCATTCAGGGCCTTTTCCAATCGAGTGAGTGCAATATCGTCTGAGTACAATTGCTCTCCGTTGCTGTCATTGGAATGTCTGCCAATAGAGTGTTGAACAGCAGGGGACCTCACAGGGCCCTGAGGTACTCCTGACTCACTCGTTCTGATCGTTGACATCTGATCATGGCTTTGACTTGGAAGCGGCGTCTAGTCAAGTAGCTGCTGATTAGCTGGATTTGGTGCTCAGGAAACCCTGCCTTGATCATTGGGCAATTAGGCCCCGAGTAAAACCTGGGAAACGCCTTTGCCGTATCCAGGAAGGCGGCCTAGATGCCTCGGGGTTTAACTGCTGCAGGATTCTTGTTGCTAGTCGGGGGTGAGAGTGTCGTGCCGTGTCCCGGCCTGAATCTATGTTGCTCGTCAGCAGCCATTGCTTGTCCTCTATGTATCGTGTAGGTGGTTCAGGATACACTTCTCCATGCCTTGCTCAGTGTAGGCAGTAGACTGATGGGCCTGTAGGACGTAAGCAGCTTCCTGTTTCTTGCCTTTTGGGGTACCAATACCATTATTGCCTTCTTCCAGGTTGTCGGGAAAATTGAAGTTCCAAAATTCCATTTGCCACTGTGGTAAGGTCTCAATGCTGTGTTGCGGTAGTTTTTGAGGACTTCGTTTATGATTCCATCGTGCCAGGGGCTTTTTTTTCTCTGGCCCCCTTGTGATGTCCTGGGGGCATCATCAGGGGGCCAAGAGTCCTGGGGCATCAATGATGAGTCTGGGGGCATCATCATCTTAGATCGGTCCTGGATGATATTTTGGGACTGCTGAGTTGATGGGCTGCCAGTTTTTGGAGGTGAGCGGTACCAGCTCAATGAATATCCTCTCTTGCTCTGGGTGATCAAACGGTTTTCACGGAAATGGAGCTCTAGGTGAGTGGCAAGAGATCAGCTTTTTCTTGAGATCCACAGTTGTGATGTCGTTTTCTTGGATTGTGGTATGGCTTCCTTGGTCTTGCGTTCGCATGGCTCTGTGTCTTATCCGGGTTTTCTCCCTCATTTTGTTTTAACCAGGGAGGAATTTTGTCCATTTGTGCTATCGGAAATAGACATGTTGAGGCTGCTAGGGCGTTGTATGTCCGTGGTGAGTCTTTCCGCTGCCTGGTCCAGGTGTTCCTTTGCTGTCGGCGAAAGATCCTGCTGGGTGCGTTCAATGTTTTCTTAGAAAGCCGCCAGATGGTGATCCTTCTAGTCGCAGTGGAGCTGTTGATGTTATTTGGTCCAATTTGCATTAGGATCGGCAAACTGGTCCGACAACAGTTCCTGAAGACTTCGGAGCTAGACAGTCTTCCTGCGTTTTGTACAGGAATAGGCCCAGGATGTCTCTCTGCTATTGTGAGCAATGTGGGTGTGTCTTGGGTGGCGGCTATCTCAAACATTGTGGCTTCGCCTCGTTTGATATTATGCGGCCTCTGGTGGTGGTAAAGTTGCATACCCAATTGGCATTTTTGTCCCCGCCATGATTGTTGGCCGGTCATCCGGAAAAGGTTTCGAACCATTTGCATCTGGGTCGATCGCCTGTAGGTGTGTGGCAGTTGTTATGGCCTGGTTTCTCAGGTTGAAGTTGATGGGGCCGGCAGGTTCTTCTTGGCTGCTGCACTTTAGTTTCTGGGGGTTCAGTGGCAGCTTGTGGCTGTGGGTGTGTTGACGGACTTGTCCTGTGAGCTGCTGGGCTACCGGGGTGGTCGCATCTGCTGGGTGGGCGGGGGGTCCTGCTGTCTGGTGAGGCATCCTGCGGCCAAAAGTATTGCTTTTACCAGTGATGGTTTCCTCACTGGAGGACAAGGCCTGATTTTCCTTCTCTTCCGTCGGCGATTTGGGATTTGAAAGCCCTCGCCGTCAGATGAGTTGGATAACAGTCCCTGTCCTCCTTTGTTGATGTTGAGGGAGGTTTCCACCGTAGCGGGGCTCCCAACGGCACCGTGGCTTCGCTGGAAGACTCCAGGAAATATCCTTCGCTTCCTGCTGCTCGGCGGCTGTTTTGGCGGCCAAAAGGTTCTCGGCCCTGTCTGCCTTAGATTTCCAGAACGCAGCCGGTCCAGCAAGGTCTCACTTGCTGCCAAGGCCTAGACCTTTTGCGCAGCTCCTCCTGCTGCTCAGGCCCCATGGTTCCGTGAATCTGCAAAGGTACTATAACCTGAGAGAAACGAAAATATTAGCAAATGTTTGCTGTTGTAATAACAGTAGCACGGTCTACAAATCACAATGGGACGTAATACGGGAAAAAGCACTTTTTCGTGTTCGAACTGTATAACTATAGAATTGCACATGTGGATCACTTGAAAGCAAGTCAGAAACTATTCCCTGAGAAACGGAGGGACGGTTGTTTTTATGCTCTGAAATGTTCTTTCAACAGAATGCTTAAAACTCGCCATATAAGATAGTATGAAAACGCCAGGCCTGGTCAACTGTCGACGGCGTCTTCGAACAATTATGCTGCTATGAATCACTCATTAAATTTTCTGTTCAAAACTGGTCCCGCTCAGCCGTAAGTAAAAAATACGTTTCAAATGTCGAAGACAAACAACAACGAAATGGAGCGGAGTGGTTCATCAAAAAGCTTAGTAGAAGGGAGCATTCTTAAAAAAAAAAAACGCTTTAAAATACTCAACTAAAAACAGTTTTTACAAAAATACCATACGACAAAAGAATGTAAATGCAGTATATGAAACAGTCATACAGGAAATTAGAGTGCTCTGGACAATGAGAGTTGTAGATTATGTTGATGAAGAGAGAACGCTTGTTTCGATACATTGCACATTTTAATAATAAAAATACAAGAAGATAATTCAAGTAAAACCCATTTAATTGCTTCAACGAGAGGAGCTCTTCAAAATGCTTTACCAATTGTATCAATAACGTTACATTTGAGTAGTAAACAGGTGTTCTAAAAATCTGTTTTAAACGATTTGCTACATTTTTAATAAGACAGTGCCCTTTGCACTAAGTTTCCTGCCAGTTAGACAATGATCGATGACCGTTATCAAATAAATCGATTGGTGACCAGGCCTATTGAGTGGCCACAGCGATCGCCAGAACCTAGTCACTTTTTATCTTCTGGGGACACCTAACTTTTTTAAAACTAGCCTGACGAATTGAGCATTACACAAAGGCTTCCCAAGCCTACCGGTTTAGTACCCCATCGGGGAAACTTTCGATAAGTTCGTCCTTATTTATATATATACATACATTTACAAAAAAAACAGATGAGCACAATCGATCACGCACAATTTAACAAACTCCTACTAATCAAAAAGGGCAAATCTGAGTATCGGATTTCATATGTCGTATTAACTGGAAAATAGACACTGAAAGACAAGTGCAACATCCGCCGTGTGAAAACGAGATATTTCAGGGGTTCCTTGTGAATTTTCCACCCCCTCAAAAGGGAAATATTGAAACAATTAACGAGGCTCTAGATAGGAGATGCGGTGGAGTTTATCAAGGATGAAAAGAGGATGTGGATGTAATGGAAAATCCACCAATAGTGTTTACTCAAATATCAAATATAGTGATTTACCAGTTAATGATTGAGCTAATTGTGCGTATTTGGAAAACAACCAAGTTCCAGGGGGATAAATAAGGGACTCGTTTCCAGATTATTTTCAAAGATTGTTGACTTGGAGTTGAGTGAGAACAATTTTAAAGCATAGGGACATTGAATTGACCCACTCTTGTAATATGGGGGCGAAAATTGATATAGGGGTCAGTTGGAGAATATCGCGCCTTTACTGATCAAAAATCTATGAGTAAAACGTGTTAGAATTTTACTTTAACTATATGTATTTTATCTTGGGCGGGAGTTAGAGCAAGAGCTAGTAATTTGTGGCTAGTGAACAATTTTTGGAACGCTCAATGGACAATAAAATTACGCACACCAAATTCAACTGCACAAAGATGCATTAAATAAGGAACAATTTACTGAGGAGAAGAAGAAATTACAAAATATATAAATTTACTTAGAGTGTATCACTCGGATATTTTTTGTAGCACCCTAATCTAGGGTACCTTAACTTCAATCAAGCCTGGATGGTGAAGGGGAAGGATCCTGAAGGGGACCGGCTGGAGTGATCACTTCAGTCAGTAGCCTCGCAGGTCTTCCATGGGGATCGGTCGTGATCATAAAAAAAAATAAAAAAAAAACACAGTAAAGGGGTACCAATAAATAAGGAATCACTCAGGTCCGACTGTGAATCGCAATTAAAGTAAAAAGCAACGAACTGAATGCAGTCGAACTTGAATGTTTCCGCACAAGCAGTTAACTATAAACGTTATTAATTCCAATCAAAAAAAATACTGTCAAAAAAAAACTGATAAAAAAAAACAAAGTCTTCACCAAAAGTTGGGCGCCAGCCTGTTCCAAGTAGCATACAACTTCTACCCAAATAGAAAACACCAGAACCAGCCTCCACGTCAAAAATCCAACGGTCCCGCTGAGGTTCCCCAAAAGAGCTGGTTTTGAATGCTCCACGGATCTCGGATCAATCACCGTGTTCATAGCGGCACCATGGATTCGTCTATCTGGTTCTGGCTCTCAAAATTTCAACTCGCCGACGGATAATTAATTTCCCCGGGGAAGAAAGGCTTCTGCAGTCTATACAACCATCAAGGAATTTCTTGATTTAAAATTCTAAAAACCGACCATGCGTAGCGCTGAACACAATGAAAAACATCCAAAGCCCGACCCTGCGGAGTAAACTCAAAAATCTACCTGCCGATCATTGATCGTCCAGTCTAATTCTCTTCTCAACCCAAAAATCTACCGTACACCAGTAGAAGTTTTTCCTCCCCCCAACCTTGCGTTGGCGCTGGAATCAAAAATCACCAAATTCATTGGCCCAACGGAGAAGTGATCCCGCAATCTACCAAACATTTCTTTCAACCTGCGATAAGAATCGAAATGCGATAAGAATCGGCAAATTTGCTAAATCGGATTTTACAGCCAATTTACTCTATGAGAAAAAACCAAAACAGTATGCTTGGCAAATAACTTGAACACGCCATACCGAAGCGAAAACAACTTAACAGGTTTACGGCAAAATATTTGACGTAACACAAATCAAAGACCTAAAGGAGGCGACGAAAAAACACGAATTACTATACTATGTTAGACTGGAATGCGAAAGTGGGCTAAGAAATAACAGTAGATGTCACGGAGGGTATGGCCGAGGCGTACGGAAACGAGAGGAAATCGACTCGTACAGTTTTGTCAGGAAGAAGAATTTTTAATTGCGAACACAGGGTATAATGTCCCATACAGAAGACTGTTACATGCACTCCCCCACAAACACACAAAGAATAACATTGCAAGAAATCAGATCGACTTCCTCTTAATCAATCGACGCTTCCCTAACTGTAACAAGTCTTCGAAAACATATCTGGCGCAGACGTGGACGCTGATCACAACATACTCTGCTCAACATTGAATATAAGGCTTAAAAATAGCAGCGGATGACGGGTTCGTCGTCCCGCGAAAGGACTGTTGCGTGGAGCACGCTGATGTTGCTCCAGAGGCCACGACGCTAAAAAACCGCTTTACGCCCATCCAGCCGCCAATCGTGATGAGCCTCCAACACTTCCAAACCAGCGTAGGGACTGAACGGGAACAATTGCTGAGGCCCTACAGCAGTTGCAAACAAGCCAAGAGGGCAGAAAAGCCGCCGCCAATTGTGATCGCTGGAAAACCCAGCGACCCACACAATGCTGATTGGTGGTCTAAAAACCATCACCAGTCAGCCGTTCACGCTGAGTACACGAAGGCTTCGTAATCGTGACTGCAGCGCGCATTATGGACTGGGCGGCGGTAAAACGATCCCTGGAGGAGGACAAGAGCCAGTTCCACACCTACGCCCTTCGTCCCAAAAACACACGCGTTCGTCCTGAGGGGCCTGGGGGATGTCGATCCGACTGCCATCAAGGAGGATCTGACAGACAAAGGACTGGAGGTGAGAAGTGTCTTCAAAATGTAAGACACTCTTCAGGCCGCTCTACTTGGTCGTCACTAGCGACCAGGCAACCTCCGAATGCTTAACGCCGAGGCCAGGGTGGTGTGCAGTGTCAGGGTTTCGTGGGAAACTCGAAAAACCGGAAGACCCTGACACAAGTGTCGTCGATGCCAGGGCTGGGCCATGTTTCGGGAATGCGCACCGGGACTTTAAAGCTCCCGATGCGCTGGGGGGCTGAAATAACCGCTGCCCGTTGGGCTACATTAAAATGCGCTACTGCGGTGGGCCTAGCGTAGCTTTGACGAGGCTGCCCAGTCTACATTTATAATCAGGCGCCAGTCCCGGGGGAGAAGCAGCGTTTCGTCCCTGCTCTTCTTCACAACGAGGCCAGCTTGGGGCCAAACCAGTCGAGCCCCTGACCGATCCACCCTTCACCCCTAAGAGCAGGACCATGGCGCCAAGTCACGCCAACAGGACCATGCTGCCCCAGCCACCGCCTTATTAGCGGAGTTTCCTCCGTGAGGCAGCACGAAGCTGTCCGACGAGCTCGCCCACCAGCCCATTGGTATAAATGGGAACGCGGTGGCCATTCGGGCAGTGTCCAGCGGAATTCGCCGAGCTGTCGTTCAAATCAACTTGGAGGAGGTGATCAAGGCGGTAAGATTTACAGCGCTGCATTGAGGGGTTGCGTCTCGAAGACAGACAAATTCCTAGTCTCAGCGCAGTTCTTACATGAAGATATTAACAGCTTCGATTTTTAAGTATTGATATTGTAACTGTAGATCCTAAGGATTGGGGAATGGAGCTCATGTGGACTCCGGAGTCGTTCGGGTGAGTTCGAGCAGTTCCTCGTTGAGGACGTCGATGTGCGTTAATCGTGGAAACATGGTTGCGCCCCGGAGACAGAATACAATCCGGGGGTACAGGCTCGGCGTGCCGATAGGCCCGGTCTAAGGGGTGGAGTGGCCATAGCGATCAAAGCAACGATCCCATACAGGAGACTGCCATGACAGGCAGTCAGTAATAGAGAACGTTGGCGTTGAGCTTCCTGGGTGTGTTTGATCTCCAGTGGGTACTCTACTTCTACTCGCTTACAGGCCACTGATTTATCCATTTGTTTCAAACACAATGTGACGTTGCTTATGGGGAGATTTCAACGCCCGCCATCCACTATTTAATAACCCTGGACGGAAAAACGCAGCTGGCAATCCAGCCAGTACGTTCGCGACATGGCCTACTAGTTATGCTCACTTCATCTCCAACGCATTATCCAAACAGTGGAATGAACCCATCTTTCCTTGATTTCGGAATAGCCAAGGACTCGCCCATCTCACAGAGATGGTGGTCATAGACGCCCTCAGCAGTGGACCATGCCCATTTACTCGACATTAGGGATTAAAAGCGCACACAAACGAACGACTTTCGTATTCATACGAAAATTTCGATTTTCGCGAGATATCGGAACGACTTCAAGACCTGATTCCGGGCCAGATTGATACTGTCGAAGCTTAGAGCATGCGGTTAAAGGTCTGACCAGGAATATACAACGGACACAGCAAGCTTTGGCCAAAGTTCCGAACAGACCCGCGGCGCGACAACCTTCCTGAGGAAATCTTGAACCTTATTAAGGCGAAAAATAATCAGGAACGTTGGCAGCGATTCAGGCAATCTGCCGATCGCATAAGGGCAGAACGCACCAGACATCCGAGCGAAATTTCCGCATACAGAATTTTACCTGGGCGGAAAAGTGCGAAACTTACTATCTCCCCGTGACAATTCTTTGTGGAAACTGTCGAGAAGTACGAAAAGGCTACGAACACGTCCTGCTCTTGAAAAAGAGGGGCGGAGTTACATTACCACCAGCGACAAATGCGAGCTCTCGCCGACTTTTTGCAGAAGTACACAAAGCCCAACCAGCCCTTCAGGATAACGAAATAGAAGACAGACCGCTGTTTTCGTAGAACGGAAGTATCCTATACCACCTGGATTTTGCATTCCCTATATAACAACCCGTCGGAGATACAAACCGTGTCTTCAGGCCTCCCAGCCGAAAGGCCCCCGGGCCCGACTGCATCCCATTTACTCCGCAAAAACTTACCGGGGAAAATATAGTGCTAATAGTACAAATAGTCAAAAGCAGTCCTTAATTGCAGCACTTCCCACAGGACTGAAAAACGCGTGTAATAATTCCTATCTAAGCCGGGCAAAAACCCGACTGATCCGCCTCATAGGCCAATTTCCTCCTAAACTCCCTCGGCAATAACCGAGAAGGTTTCCTATCGAGACTACAGGCAGAGCGAGCTTCAAGTTTAATCCCGGATGAGCAGTTTGGCTTTCGAGCAAGACACAACACACCGCTGCAGACTGCTAGGCTGCAACGGATGCCTATGAAGCATTATAAGCTTTAAAGTAAGGTAATGTGGTTCTCGATATGGAAAGGGCCTTCGACACAGTGGCACACAGGCCTGCTGTATAAGTTGTTTGCCGTACCTTTTCACTGCCACTCTATCTAGTTTCCTTATAGCGTCTTACCTACCAAAACCGTGACCATCCAGGTGGAAAGTGGAGAATTCCACTTCTGCCAAAAGACGCATCGCGGCAGGAGTACCACAAGGTACAGTGATTTCGCCGCTGCTTATATTGTACAAGCAGACATTCCAAAACTTCCCACTACAAAAATAACACTATACGCTGATGATACGGCTATCTACGCATCGTCTTTTATGCTCAGGCTGCGAAATCTCTGCATTGCACTCACCTGAGTTTATTGAACGTATTTTGACAAATGGAAACTTAAAATGAATCAGGAAGACGGAACTTATTATCTTTTCGCGCAAATTCACTAACAACAAAATCTTATCACCACTCGTGGTCCAAAAATATCTACCAACCAACAAAAGAGGTGAATACCTGGGATTCAAACTAGACGCCCGACTCCATCAATATAGCATGTTGACTATGCTGACAAAAGACTGCCCTGGCCCGAAGCAGTTGTACTCTCTTCTTGCGCCCAAATTCTTTCCTATCACCTCGAAAAACTTCGCTCTACACCTCCACCATAAGGCCCATACTGACCTACGGCTCCCCTGTCTGGCACTCTGTCGTGGTTCCACGAGACGACGTGTTCAAGGGACCCAAAATAGGTTCCTAAGAGGCGTCCTATCGGCTGACGATACACCAGAATAACCGAAAATGCACGAAGCTACAGGGATGGCATATAGCCGACTTATAGATACCATCGCTGAAAATAATTTATCATAGCGCAGTGCAAGGCTCAGTCCTCACGCGAAATATCACCCCAGTAAGAGCAAACGATCGCCCAACCCATGGTCCCCTGTAAAAGCGACTTCCCATATTTTATGAGGATTTTGTCCCTGACAGTACTGACGACGAACAAACATTGCCTGTCAGTTGCAGCAGTCGTTTCTAGCAGGCTGGAAACGAACAAATCCAAATAACGTGACTGGACGGGTTCGTCCTGCCTCGTTCTGGCTGGTGTTGGCTGGTCCTTGCACCGATCGGAGCGTGGGCGGATGGATTGGTCGGCTAGTTGAAACTGCGGTGGTTAACGCCACGGCTGACAGTATCAAACTTAAGGTCGAAGCAAAAGGGGTTTTTGGCTTCCCTTCAGGAAGACCTTTTTTCCAAATGAATGCCCTCGAATAAAACCAAAACCGCCACTTCAAGACTATCTCCTGGCGTTGTCGTGCGTATGGCTAGCTCGGGAATGTCCATGTTAGGGCACTGCTCAGGTAATGGAGACTTAGCGCGCCTATTTAGATCATGGGCAAAGAGCAACCGGCCGAACATCTGGCTAGACATGGGAGTTATGTTTTTTTACTTTGTTGTGAATTTTATTAATGGGAATGGAACCCAGGAATACATTGGAATGAATTAATGGGAGATGTTCAATAATTTTTTATCTATCTATTTTATTTACTTAATAATCATGCTTTAAATATTCGATCTCGTATTTGAACGAAACTAATGGAATTTTTATTTAGACTTTTACAAAAAATAACTACCTATACTTTTAGAAGACATACCGTGCGAAGCGAGTAAACATGTATGTCAACAGGCGGGGCCGCACATTTCTCGGTAAATGTCCGGCGATTTTAAGACCACGTTATCGCGATAGATGAATAGGACGAGGCAGTTTATTCCCGTGTTCAGCTAGGTCACCCGATTTGTTGTAGGATTTTTATTTGTGGGGGAGTAAAGGAGATTGTTACCAAACAGACCAACTTCCAAACAGGACCCAATAAGCACAATGAAGGGTGCTATCATCACATTCCTGTCGCCGAAGTAGAGAGTGCGTTTTATCTTCGAGAAACAGGCTGAGCAAGCATCCGAAATTACGAAAATCATTTTGAGCTATAAGCGGGTTTTTAACCCCAAGGTGTTTTCATCCGCAGGAATACTCATAATGTGTGAAATATAACAATCGGTTTTATCAGGACCAATAATTGCCATGTATTATTATAATATCATTGTATTGTCAAATTGTTTAATCTTCGGTGTGCAATAAATATATCGGTGTGCGATTTTCACTATTTTGTTTCATTTTTATCTCTTGCTATGCAGCTAAAATATTACATATCATTCCATTTA
This sequence comes from Dendroctonus valens, assembly GCA_024550625.1. Taxonomy (NCBI): domain Eukaryota; kingdom Metazoa; phylum Arthropoda; class Insecta; order Coleoptera; family Curculionidae; genus Dendroctonus; species Dendroctonus valens. The sequence continues at coordinate 192,617 of JAJTJO010000007.1, read as the reverse complement.
AAAAATTAAGAAATTGAAAAAGTTTGACGACTTATAACGTGTTTCTGGCGGTCAAAGTGGCAATCATATGCGGAATATTTTACAGCAGGTGTTAAGATAACTAAAGAGCTTTTCAACTGAAATTTTTAGCGTTGATTTGTTAAGCCAACACGGAGCTATCAATAACTTTTTGAAACCTATTTGGCCTTCCCCCACCACTTTATTTGACTAGCTAGAACAATGAGCCCAACAAAAAATAATAGTCAAATTCTCTCAGGAATAGAACTAAAGTATTTTCAACATCTTGCCTATATGAAACCTCAAAAAATCCGTAATTAAAATTTACTTTGCAATTCGCGCCTCTAGCGGCCATTTTGCGAACTTGAAGTCATTTACAACAATTCGTTTAGTAATTTACTCATAATACTTTTACTCGAAATCGATACGACTAATAGTTTGTGAAATACGGCCGAACACCTCTCTTAGTGGCCCACCCTGTACACACAATCGACCACTATCCATTAAAAACAAAAGGTGGAAGAAAAGGACGAGATATTAAAGTCTCGTTAAGAAATGAGGAACGCACCATTTACTAAAACTAAAGCGAAGAAAGTGATAAAAAGAGTGGATGACACAAGACATATTGCATCTAATGGAGGAAGACGCAAACTCAAGAACAACAATCATAACGAGTACAAAAAAAAACGGATACATCATATAATTCGCAAAAAAATAAAGAAGCGAAGGAAAAATGGCTTCAGGACTCCTGTAAACAACTCGAACATCTTCCGCCCATACACGCGACTTTAATTTACATAAAAAGCTAAAAGAACATTCTGGCATTAGAGGAAAAACACAAACAGTTCTGTATAAAACATAACGGAAAGGCACTACTATCAAAAGGGGATCTAAGTATGGAGTGACAACAATTATTCAAACACTGTTTGTCAGTGAATCTCCGAAGCTCCGGAGGTCTGTTTCGACTTAGGGCAGAGTACGGCCCAAGCATTTTAAATCCGAGGTCAAGAAAGCTAACAACAATCAAAAGCAATAATTCCTACTGAGTTGATAAAACTTCTTGATGATGAAAGTGTGACTGCCTATAACTGGCATTCTTCAACCAAATCTATCAGACCAGAAAACTGCCCAACGACTGGCAGAAATTGATTTTCATTGCGTTGCCTAAAAACAACAAGGCAAGCAGGTGTAATGACTTCCGAATGATTAGCAATGAGCCACACTTTGAAGATCATCTTAAAGATAATACTCAGTAGGTGTGTATCAGTGTGTGATAGGGGCATTGGCCGGGAACAATTGGATTTCGTATCGGACTGGGGACAACGCGAGTCCTTTTCTGCCTGAGGACATTATTGCAGAAAAGTTGCGAATTTCGAAAAAACATTTATGTGTGATTTATTGACTTCGAAAAAGCGTTTAACGAGGGTTCAGAGCCCAAGTACTGCGGACAGCATTATAATTTAAATATGTTTCTGGCATATGACCGCCCGCTGGCTCTGACGTAATCTAATTCGAGGTCCAATTTTCAATCACTTTTTCAAAATTTGTGGCCGTATATCGGCAATAACGCGCGGCGAATGTTGTCCTCCAAGTGGTGAACCAGTTCGGGATTATCGGCGAGACCAGCGACTTCACTATCCTCACAGAAAATAGTCCAGCGCTTACACCGCACGATCTTGGAGGCCAATCACGGGTCCGAAACGTGAATTATGCGGTTACCAAACTTTCTCAGTAAATAGTTGTGGCACGAGCTGGGTGACATGTTGCGCCGTCTTGTGAAACCACAGCATTTGCACACCATGTTCGTTCAATTGCGGAACGAAAAGTCAGTATCAGGCTCTATAGGGGTCACCATTGACTGTAACATTTTGGCAGCATCGTTTTTAAAGAAATAGGGCCAATGATTTCCCAGCCCATAAAGCACACCAGTCAGTTTTTCTGCATCTAACGTGTCTCAACAATACACTTGAGGATTATCTTCACTCCAAATACGGCAGTTTTGTTTGACATTATGAACATAAAATTCTCTATGAAAATTGGGATCAACGGCATCTTGTTTTGGGCCCATTCACCGAATCTATGCCTTGTTAGCTGATCGGTGGCCTCAATTCTTGCACGAGTTGGATTTTTTAAGCACGCAACTAGAGACTTCCGCAAAATTTCTTCTTTTCTTTTCTTCCCGCAAAATCTTCCATAAAGTGGTGGACACCTATCCAATTCCTGTGCACGATGGACGATAGACTGCTTCTACTAACTGTACAGCAGCAATGGCTTCTCTGTACGCACTGTTCGTTGGTTCAATCTTCCTGGATCGATTTGGTCCCCTCCATTCAAACTGTTGTCAGTAAAGGTAGGGCGACCACCACGTTGCCAGACAAACCCATGACCAAGACTGCAGTATTGGGAGCGCGAGTATCCATAATATTGAAATATAAATATAAATAATATTTAAAATCCTAACCTGACAAATTTTTACTAATATTATTATAACGAAAATCGGTGGATACGAACGAAGATCACTAATACTACTTAATTTTACAAGGATTAGCAGACGGTCGTCTAGGACCTTAATTAAAATAAAATTTAACCGTCACAGCGTTTATCATTTAGAGAACGTGGTACGACTCAGAGATTGTTGGGATCGCCGATGCAATGTTAAAAAAACGTACCGGACTGATCATGACGAAACTAACGGTCGACGGTCGAACCTATGACATTTATGTGGCGGAGGAGAGGTGTATGGTGATCGCATTTTACATTACACTGTGGCTGTGATGGCCAATGCGCGCGTTTGGGCCAGCGGCGTAGATTTTGTCAGAGTTCCAATACCTTGGTTTCTTATTAAAATTAAGGAACTTGCTCCTTGATACCCGATAAATAGCCATTTAGATAACAAGCCCCATAAATGCCGCCGCCCAAAGGACAAGATGTTAGCTTAATTTTCATTCATCAGCAGATGTTTTACAGATTGTTATTAACACTCACTTATAATGCATTAATAAAAATAGTTTTAAAAGTTGATTTTTGTTTCAACTTATTTAATTTTAATGATTGTAATTCAAACAATTTGAAATTCACTTCAAAATATTCCTGGGTTTCAGTCAATTTTAAAGTTTATTATTTAAAATGTTACAATACGTTTCGGTTTCAGGTGCTGAATCATCACCTGAAAACCAATGTTCTTATGTACTTTTTATAGTGTTGTTTGTATTTAATATGTGAATTTTGGTGAAAGTTTTTATTTAAATTGATGACTGTAAATTTATTTAGACAAACTGATGATGGTGGAGAAAGACACCGAAAACGTATTTGTAACATTTTAAATAATAAACATTAAAATTGACTGAAACCCAGGAAATTTTGAGGTGAATTAAAGTACAGAGGAAAATATACGCAACGACAACTTGTAATGTTTAGAACCATAATTTTGAATTATTATTATTTTATATCATGATTGATATACATGTAAAAACTGTAATTTAACTGATTTTAGAGATCCCGTTAGCACGTTACTGCATGTTCATTTTGTGAATTTCAAAAAGTCCTTTTACCTTCATTATTGTAATTATTGAAATATACAGTGTGTCCAGATAAAATGATGGTACTCGGGATTATGGAAACCGTAAAGATACAGAGTGGACCGAATGGGAAAAAGTTGCGCAATCAAGGTCGAGCTCCTGCCCGAGGGACGCTCTCCAACCGACCCTGCGAACAAGTGGACAGACAGTAACGAGCATGCAAGGTTCAATTTGAAAGTACTTTACGCGAACACAACGGACTTACAGCAAAAAAACCACTTATTTACAATACATAGAACAAACGACACAGAATGCTGCATATTTGTAGAGAATAAAACCAAAACTAGGACAAACACCAACGTACAGAAATTGGCAGTATATCTAGGCATGGAAATACCATCAATCATGCCAGGGGCGGGGTCCAGCTCTCCTAAAACCAACATTAAACTTGGAAGAGCCAATCCTCCTTCCCTCAACAACCCTGAACGATGCCTACATTTTACCATACCCTACTAAACGACCTGATACACATATTTCTGACATACATACACCCACACTCAACCTAGAACAAAAAACTACGACTAAGGCGAGCATCTTAAATATGCAATAATTATAGGCGACTTTAACTTGAACACGAACAAACGAAACAACTTAAAAGATTTTTGCAAAACTCCCGACTTATAAAACCGCACACCCCACCAACTTTCTGATGCCCGCAAAACCAGACTCAACACCAGACGTTCTACTGCACACAAAACACTTGACAAAACACCATCAACAACATAAACTTAACAACGAACTTGGAACCGACCACCTTGCTATTACGTTTAACATAGACTTACATCATACGCAACCTACCTCCAATACACCTCCTATAGAGAAAACTTAAACCTAACAAAGACTGACATAGACAAAGTGAAACAACATATACATGATACATTCAATCACAAGCACAGCACATTTCAATAGACCATACAACAACAACTTTCACATAGCCATAGGAAATTTAGCCCGGAAATAAATGCTTTCTACCGATATACACTAACCAAATACATACTGAGACCCTAAAAAATAAGAGAGAACTGTACAGACATATTACAACACTCAAAATAACGACCTAAAAAGACAATGAACCAACTAACACGAAACATTAAACTCTGATTGGACAATACCGACAGACAAATGGCTAGAAACATGTAAAGAAATACAGAAGGACACAGGCACAAAACATACTGGGAAATAAGAAAACTGGCGCAATACAGGAAGACTGGCACTACTGACCAATTGACGAACGGATATAGAACGCTACACAGACAAAGAGAAACGGACGCATTCGCCAGACACTATCAAGGGCCTTCAGCATATGACAAACCCTAACTTCGACTGACAACTGGAACTTGATCCAACGACTGGTACTTGAACTATTTTAACAGCTCACCAAACTACACTTACAAACTGATCCACAGCCGAGTACGATGAAGCCCTCGCGCACATCAAAAACACTCGCGGGGAAAGATAAAATCAAGGCAAAAGTCTGAAAAGCTCGCTCAAGACACCACAAAACTGATCCTAATGATTGAACAACTGCATCACAATGCAGGCAGAATCCCCGAAACATGGAAAAACGGCTTATAATCCATATACCAAAAAATGGAGGGCAATACACAACCGAGCAACTACCGACCAATTACACTGTTCCAGTACTGGGCAAGATTTTGAAGGCATAATGAAGCAGCGGCTTGAGACAGTGATTGGAGGGTATACTACTACAATTTGGTTCAAACAGCATCACTCGATGTTAATCCGTCTTTATTTTGGCCAACATATCAAACACCCACCTAATGACGAAAGACAGCTTGCCTGTTTGGACATTAACAGGGCTTTGACAGTGTCTGGTCGAGGCTTTATATACAAACTATACAAACTACACACACCAACATATCTACTACACAACATAAGAACTTACTAGAAACAGACAACTACAAGTGGATTGACAAAACACTGTCATTTTCTTTTTCCCCTGAACAAGGGCTCCCTCAAGGATCCCCGCTCTCACTCACTCTACAATATATACTGCCATGACATACCATTACAACTTACCAGAACAAAATCAACGACAGATCGGCATACATATGCAATACGCGACGACACGGCATTATTGTAATAGAGAAAACTACTGAGAGAGCAGCGCAAGACTCCAACACTAACAAACAAACACAATGACATTTTTATAAATGGAGACTAAACACCAAACGCGTCAAAAAACCAACTTCTGCTCACCCAACCACAGACTCAACGCTGGATTCCCTACAAACTCAGACGGCCACAACGACACACCACCAAAAACACGAGTAAAATACCTTGGAATCACAATCGACCACAAACTTAAATTCACTAAACAATACGAAACATCAGGGCAGAAACAATAAAGAGAACAACAAACACTTCCGATCACTAACTCACAAGACAGAGGAATTAGCACAAACACCGCCACCAAATAGCTATTAGTAGACCCTTGCTAGACTTGGACATGTACTCATGCCCAAAGGAACAGAAAGGACCAAAACGTTATCACCAAACAACAGAACAAATTGCCACTAAGACTAATAACACCGACTTACTAACCCCCCACCCTACTATACGAAAGCACAAACATGACAAAGATCTCGGAAAGACTCATACAGCTACAGACAAAATGGAGACAAAAAAACCCCTACAAGGACCATACTGATCCCTTTGTCTTACAAGACCAACCAGACATCCCGCTTCCGTTTCCCTACATTAACGCTACTCGAACACTTACAACGCAACGGACTAGTGGACAATAAAATAATTTCTTCTTGCCCTGAAATCTATTTATTTATAGTATTGTTAACCTAGATGGGCGAATTTCATATTGGTTTATTATTGGGACTGCATGTTAAACAGAGCGAAATACCGATAGGTCGTAGCTTTTTTAAAAGATGTTTACACTACTATTGTTAACCTGAATAGGAGAATTTTCAGTTTGTTTTTTATCTCGATTAAGACTGCATGTATAAACAAAGGCAGAAAGACCGATAGGTCGATAGCCTTTTTAGAATAAGATGTTTATACTACTACTCAACAGTTTCTGAGCTAATAATAGTTGAAAATTAATTAATGAAGAAAGCGCGCTTTCCTTTTTGGCCGAAAATTTGCTGCAGAAGCTTCCGAAACCACAATTTAAATTTTGCCAACCGTAATCATTGTTAAGACAGTTTATAAACATATTAAACTCAGAGGAGTTCATGTTTGAATAATTATAAAATAACAATATTCAAAACGTTTCTGAGCTAATAAGTAGTTGAAAATTTAATTTAAATGAAGAAATGCGCGCTTTTCCTTTCTTTATGGGCACGAAAATTTGCTGCAGAGAGTCTTCCGAAACAACATTTAAATTTTTGCAACACGATAATCATTTGTTAAGACAGTTTAAAACTATTAACTCAGAGCAGTTCAGTTTGAATATTTATTATAAAATAACTTTTCAAAAGTTTTCTGAGCTCAATAAGTAGTTTAAAAATTAATTTAAATGAAGAAATGCGCGCTTTCCTTTGATTTCATGGGCACGAAAATTTGCTGCAGAAGTCTTCCGAAACAACAATAAATTTTGCAACACGATCATCATTGTATTAGACAGGTTATAACATATTAAACTCAGAGGAGTTCAGTTGAATACTAATTATAAAATAACAATTTTAAAAAATTTCTGAGCTAGTAAGTATTTTAAAATTAATTTAAATGAGATTTGCGCGCTTTCTGTTGTTTAATGGGCACGAAATTGTTGTAGAAGTTCCAAACAACAATTAATTTTTGCAACACAATAATCATATTTAGACAGTTATTAAACATATTAAATCAGAGGAGTTCAGTTTGAATATTAATTATAAAATAAACTATTCAAACAGTTTTCTGGCTTATAGTAGTGCGAAAAATTTAATTTAAATGAAGAAACGCCGCGTCCTTTGTTTTTATGGGCACGGCCAATTTGCTGCAGAAGACTGCCGAAACAACAATTTAATTTTTGCAATATGAAAACAATTTATTAAAGAGTTAATAAAATGGTTTAGAGGCAAATTGCAGTTTGGAACTTGTGCCTTTTTGGTAGATAAAGCCCGAGCAAACTTCTTTTGGAAGGACCATTTATTTCCTTATCGTTAGCCCTGACTCTGCCTTCATTGGGGTTGGTACCAATCTCCCAGCAGTTTGCTCGGTTTATCAGGGTTCACCGTGTGCATTGTAGGTCACACTTCGAGGAGGTGAGAACCGGAATTGAGGACGAGAGCTAAGAGATGCAGTGGAAAGCGCATCTTATATTACGCATCGTACCCCCTTGAACCCACCCGAAATCTACGACAAACCAGTGTCCGACCCATAAACGTTCGGTTAGATGACGAGGACCATGACAAAAAAGAATGAAGACAAACTCTTTTCGAAAGGTTTTGAGAAACATTTTCGTACCATACCACGACCTACCACGAAAACGAATATAGAATGAGAAACAACTGCCAAAATCGAAGTTGTTATGGGATGGGGAAGGGGTGCAGGAAATCAAAGGCCACAGACTGAAATGAACGGAACTGTGCACGACGCAGGATGAGAGTTGCTTGGGATTTGATATGGGGGAGGGGCTGCTACGGGAAGAAGACCACTAGAAGACCCAGAATGCGTTGGAGAAATAAATTGCTTCAGATCTACAAAATGACATCCCCTGATTTGATGACATGATTGATGACATATGATGATAGTGAGCCAAGAACCACCCAGGTTGTAGTGCTATTGCGTGCTTGATTGATTGTTAATAAACATATTAAAGTGAGAAGTGCTGCGAAATGCAACCAGCGCCACGGAAAAATCTGCTAGAGCGCTGTAAACCGGCATTACTGCAAAAACAGGCCAGTTTGAGTTTTTTGAAAATTGTAGATCTCAATTCCTCTACCTGCTCTAATATGCTCTTTACCTTTGACTTTTGGGAAAAAAACGCAAATCGTCCTAAGGTTTTTAATTATACACTATTTTCATCGGAAGGAGTGTGAATACAATAACGCCGCCATTGAAAAGAGAACTGTCCTGGAAGCAAAGAGAAAACCAGCATAATGAGAAAACTAACAGAAAATCCAAAGTATGCTCAGCCACTACTGATTAGGCCGAAGCAGGTGCACAGTATATCACTTTGCAGCAATGTCTAGAGGAAGGAGAATAACCAATCCGAAGAAAATTTAAATAGGATGGAATCAAAAATTCCCCTATTATTATGTGGAGAGTTAAAAACTTCACCGTTTGAAAGTAAGAACCTACTTCGGAGGATAGCCACAGCCAATGACGAAGTGAAAGTACTTCCTGAACTAACCGGGTCAATGATTCAACCAAAACATCAGCGCAATATCTTGTTATCACAAACAGCTTTGATGAGGAACGAAGGCCATTTCACACCTCACCACCAACCACAGAGAGAGAGCCTTTACAGAAGGTCTCACAGAAAAGCATCTCTCCACTTCAATACCAGCCTCCGCCTGCTCTTGGAGCGCATGCCCCAATCCTATACAAATGAAGCCATTGCCGGTCAGACCACTCGCCACGTTGCATCCTTTCACGCCGTCCCTACGCCCCACCCCCCGTCCCCCCCGCCCCCCCCGCTTTCTCCCTTCTCCCGCGCTCCCCCCCTCTTTCGACCCAAGATATGTGATCTTGGACCTCCATGGTAACCTCTGTCCTCCGAATTCTAGTAGCTTGGAAGTGGTTGTCTGGCGGCTGTGAAAATTATGGCTTGCTCTCCGGGCTGAAATCCATTGTACAATCCCTGCTCTATTTCTGGATCTTCACTAGATGTCTTTGGAATTTGGATGTCATTCCAGGACCTTTTCCAATCGCAGTGAGTTGCAATATCGTCTGAGTACACATTGCCTCCGTTGCTTTGTCATTGGAATTCTGCCATATAGATGTTGAACAGCAGGGGACCTAACACGGGCCCCTGAGGTACTCCTGACATCATCGTTCTGATCGTTTGACATCTGATCAATGGCTTTGACTTGGAAGCGGCGTCTAGTCAAGTAGCTGCTGATTAGCTGGATTTGGTGCTCAGGAAACCCTGCCTTGATCATCTGGGCAATTAGGCCCCGATGTCAAACCTGTCAAACGCCTTTGCCGTATCCAGGAAGGCGGCCTAGATTGCCTCGGGGTTTAACTGCTGCAGGATTCTTGTTGCTAGTCGGGCGGTGAGAGTGTCTGTGCCGTGTCCCGGCCTGAATCTATGTTGCTCGTCCAGCAGCACTTGCTTGTCCTCTATTGTATCGTGTAGGTGGTTCAGGATACACTTCTCCATGACCTTGCTCAGTGTAGGCAGTAGACTGATGGGCCTGTAGGACGTAAGCAGCTTCCTGTTCTTGCCTTTTTGGGGTACCAATACCATTATTGCCTTCTTCCAGGTTGTCGGGAAATATTGAAGTCCAAAATTCCATTTGCCACTGTGGTAAGGTCCTCAATAGCTGTTTGCGGTAGTTTTTGAGGACTTCGTTTATGATTCCATCGTGCCCAGGGGCTTTTTTTTTCTCTTGGCCCCCTTGATGATGTCCTGGGGCATCATCAAGGGGGCCAAGATGTCCTGGGGGCATCAATGATGATGTCCTGGGGGCATCATCATCTTGATCGGTCCTGGATGATATCTTTGGTGACTCTGCTGGCTTTGATGGGCTGCCAGTTTGGAGGTGAGCGGCTACCAGCTCATTGACTATCCTCTCTTGCTCTGGGTGATCAACCAGGTTTTCACGGAAATGGAGCTCTAGGTGAGTGGCAAAGAGATCAGCTTTTTCCTTGAGATCCACAGTTGTGATGTCGTTTTCTTGGATTGGTGGTATTGGCTTCCTTGGTCTTGCGTTCGCATGGCTCTGTGTCTTATCCGGGTTTTCTCCCTCATTTTGGCTTTTAACCAGGGAGGAATTTTGTCCATTTGTGCGATCGGAAATAGACATGTTGAGGCTGCTAGGGCGTTGTTAATGTCCGTGGTGAGTCTTTCCGCTGCCTGGTCTAGGTGTTCCTTTGCTGTCGGCTGACAGATCCTGCTGGTGCGTTCCAATGTTCTCTAGAAAGCCTGCCAGATGGTGATCCTTCTAGTCGCAGTGGAGCTGTTGATGTTATTTGGTCCAATTTGCTTTAGGATCGGCAACTGGTCCGACAACAGTTCCTGAAGTACTTCGGAGCTAGACAGTCTTCCTGCGTTTTTGTACAGGAATAGGCCCAGGATGTCATCTCTGCTATTGTGAGCAATGTGGGTTGGTTCTTGGGGTGCGGCTATCTCAAACATTGTGGCTCTCGCCTCGTTTGATATTATGCGGCCTCTGGTGGTGGTAAAGTTGCATACCCAATTGGCATTTTTGTCCCCGCTATGTATTGTTGGCCGGTCATCCGGAAAAAGGTTTCGAACCATTTGCATCTGGGTCTGCATCGCCTGTAGAGTGTGTGGCAGTTGTTCATGGCCTGGTTTTCTCATTGGTTGAAGTTGAGGGGCCGCAGGTTCTTCTTGGCTGCTGCACTTTAGTTTCTGGGGGTTCCAGTGGCAGCTTGTGGCTGTGGTGTGTTTGACGGACTTGTCCTGTGAGCTGCTGGGCTACCGGGGTGGTCTGCATCTGCTGGTGGGCGCGGGGTCCTGCTGTCTGGTGAGGCATCCTGCGGCCAAAAGTATTGCTTTACCAGTGATGGTTTCCTCACTGGAGGACAAAGGCCTGATTTTCCTTGTCTTCCGTCGGCGATTTGGGATTTGAAAGCCCTCGCCGTCAGATGAGTTGGATAACAGGTCCCTGTCCTCCTTTGTTGATGTTGAGGGAGTTTCCACCGTAGCGGGTCTCCCAACGGCACCGTGGCTATCGCTGGAAGACATCCAGGAAATATCCTTCGCTTCCTGCTGCTCGGCGGCTGTTTTGGCGGCCAAAAGGTTCTCGGCCCTGTCTGCCTTAGATTTCCAGAACGCAGCCTGGTCCAGCAAGGTCCTCACTTGCTGCTCAAGGGCCTAGACCCTTTTGCGCAGCTCCTCCTGCTGCTCAGGCCCCATGGTTCCGTGAATCTGCAAAGGTACTATAACCTGAGAAACGAAAATATTAGCAAATGTTTTGGCTGTAATAACTAAGTAGCACGGTCTACAAATCACAATGGGCACGTAATACGGGAAAAGCACTTTTTCGTGTTCGAACTGTATAACTATAGAATTGCACATGTGGATCACTTGAAAGCAAGTCAGAAACTATTCCCCTTGAGAAACGGAGGGACGGTTGTTTTTATGCTCTGAAATGTTCTTTCAACAGATCTGCTAAAACTCGCACTATTAAGATAGTATGAAAACGCCAGGCCTGGTCAACTGTCGACGGCGTCTTCGAACAATTATGCCTGCTATGAATCACTCATTAAATTTTCTGTCAAAACTGGTCCCGCTCAGCAGTAAGTAAAAACTACGTTTCAAAATGTCGAAGACAAAACAACACGAAATGGAGCGGAGTGGTTTCATCAAGAAAAGCTTTAGTAGCAGGGAGCATTCTTAAAAAAAAAAACGCTTTAAAATACTCAACTAAAACAGTTTTTACAAAAATACCATACGACAAAAGAATGTAAATGCAGTATATGAAACAGTCATACAGGAAATTAGAGTTGCTCTGGACAATGAGAGTTTGTAGATTATTGTTGATGAAAGTAGAGACGCTTGTGGTCGATACATTGCACATTTTTAATAATAAGATATACAAGAAGATAATTCAAGTAAAACCCATTTAATTGCTTCAACAGAGAGGAGCTCTTCAAAAATGCTTTACAATTGTATCACATAACGTTACATTTGAAGTAGTAAATCAGGTGTTCTAAAAATCTGTTTTTAAACGATTTGCTACATTTTTAATAAGACAGTGCCCTTTGCACTCATGTTTCCTGCCAGTTAGACAATGATTCGATGACCGTTATCCAAATAAATCGATTGGTAGACCAGGCCCTATTGAGTGGCCACAGCGATCGCCAGACCTAAAGTCACTTGCTTTTATCTTCTGGGGACACCTAAGCTTTTTTTAAAACTCAGCCTGACTGAATTGAGCAATTACAACAAAGGCTTCCACAAGCCTACCGGTTTAGTACCCCATCCGGGGAAACTTTCGATAATGTTCGTCCTTATTTATATATATACATACATTTACACAAAAAAACAGATGAGCACAATCGATCACGCACAATTTAACTAAACGTCCTACTAATCAAAACAGGGCAAATCTGAGTATCGGATTTCATATGATCGTATTAACTGGAAAATAGACACTGAAGGACAAGTGCACATCGCGCCGTGTGAACAGAGATATTTCAGGGATTTCCCTTTGATGAATTTTTCCACCCCCTCAAAAGGAAAATATTGAAACAATTAACGAGGCTCTAGATTAGGAGATTGCGAGTTTATCAAGGATGTGGATGTAATGGAAAATCCACCAATAGTGTTTACTCAAATATCAAATATAGTGATTTACAAGTTAATGATTGAGCTAATTGTGCGTATTTGGAAACAACCAAGTTCCAAGGGGGAATAAATAAGGGACTCGTTTCCAGATTATTTTCAAAGATTGTTGACTTGGAGTTGAGAACAATTTTAAAGCCATAGGGACATTGAATTGACCCACTCTTGTAATATGGGGGCGAAAATTTGATATAGGGGCCAGTTGGAGAATATCGCGCTTTTACTGATCAAAACATCTATGAGTAAAACGTGTTATGAATTTTACTTCTAACTATATGTATTTTATCTTGGGCGTGAGTTAGAGCAAGAGCTAGTAATTTGTGGCTAGTGAACAATTTTTGGAACGCTCAATGGACAATACAAAATTACGCACACTCAAATTCAACTGCACAACTGATGCATTTAAATAAGTTAACAATTTTACTGAGAGAAAGAAAATTACAAAATATATAAATTTACTTAGAGTGTATCACTCGGATATTTTTTGTAGCACCCTTAATCTATGGATACCTTAACTTCAATCAAGCCTGGATGGTGAAGGGGAAGGATCCTGAAGGGGACCGGCTGGAGTGATCACTTCAGTCAGTAGCCTCGCAGGTCTTCCAATGGGGATCGGTCGTGATCATAAATAAAAAATTAAAAAAAAACACAGTAAAGGGGTACCAAATAAATAAGGAAATCACTCAGGTCCGACTGTGAATCGCAATTAAAGTAAAAAGAAACAAAATGAACTGAATGCAGTCGAACTTGAATGTTTCAGCACAAGCAGTTAACTATAAAACGTTATTAATTCCAATCATAAAAAAAATACTGTCATAAAAAAACTGATAAAAAAAAACAAAAGTCTTCACCAAAAGTTGGGCGCCAGCATGCTTCCAAGTAGCATACAACTTCTACCCAAAATAGAAAACACCAGAACCAGCCTCCACGTCAAAAATCCAACGGTCCCGCTGAGGTTCCCCAAAAGAGCTGGTTTTGAATTGCTCCACGGATCTCGGATCAATTCCACGTGTTCATAGCGGCCACCATGGATTCGTCTATCTGGTTCTTGGCTCTCAAAATTTCAACTCGCCGACTGGATAATTACTTTCCCCGGTGGAAAGAAAGGCTTCTTGCAGTCTATACAACCATCAAGGAATTTCTTGATTCTAAAATTCTCAAAAACCGACCATGCGGTAGCGCTGAACACAATGAAAAACTCAAAGCCCGACCCTGCGGAGTAAACTCAAAAATCTACCTGCCGATCTGATCGTCACAGTCTAATTCTCTTCTCAACCCAAAAATCTACCGTTACACCAGTAGAAGTTTTTCCTCCCCCCAACCTTGCGTTGGCGCTGGAATCAAAAATCACCAAATTCATTGGCCCTAACGGAGACGTGATCCCGCAATCTACCAAACATTTCTTTCACCTGCGATAAGAATCGAAACTGCGATAAGAATCGGCAAATTTGCTAAATTCGGATTTTACAGCCAAAATTTAACTCTATGATGAAAAAACCAAAACAGATATGCTTGGCAAATAACTTGAACACGCATACCGAAGTCGAAAACAACTTAACAGGTTTACGGCAAAATATTTGCACGTAACACAAATCAAAGACATAAAGGAGGCGACGAAAAAACACGAAATTACTATAACTATGTTAGACTGGAATGCGAAAGTGGGCTAAGAAATAACAGTAGATGTCACCGGAGGGTATGGCCGAGGCGTACGCAACGACAGAGGAAATCGACTCGTACAGTTCTGTCAGGAAGAAGAATTTTTAATTGCGAACACAGGGTATAATGTCCCATACAGAAGACTGTATACATGCACCTCCCCACAACACACACAGAATAACATTGCAAGAAATCAGATCGACTTCATCTTAATCAATCGACGCTTCCCTAACTGTAACAAGTCTTCCAAAACATATCCTGGCGCAGACGTGGACGCTGATCACAACATACTCTGCTCAACATTGAATATAAGGCTTAAAAATAGCAGCGGATGACGGGTTCGTCGTCCCGCGAAGGACTGTGGCGTGGAGCACGCTGACTGTTGCTCCAGAGGCCACGACGCTAAAAAACCGCTTTACGCCCATCCAGCCGCCAATCGTCGATGAGCCTCCAACACTTCCCAACACCAGCGTAGGGACTGAACGGGAAGCAATTGCTGAGAGCCCTACAGCAGTTGCAAACAAGCCCAAGAGGGCAGAAAAGCCGCCGCCAATTGTGATCGCTGGAAAACCCAGCGACCACACAATGCTGATTGGTGGTCTAAAAACCATCACCAGTCAGCCGTTCACGCTGAAGTACACGAAGGCTTCGTTAATCGTGAACTGCAGCCGCATTATGGACTGGGCGGCGGTAAAACGATCCCTGGAGGAGGACAAGAGCCAGTTCCACACCTACGCCCCTTCGTCCCAAAAAACACACGCGTTCGTCCTGAGGGGCCTGGAGGGGAATGTCGATCCGACTGCCATCAAGGAGGATCTGACAGACAAAGGACTGGAGGTGAAAAGTGTCTTCAAAATGAAGACACTCTTCAGGCCGCTCTACTTGGTCGTCACTAGCGACAAGGCAACCCTCCGAATGCTTAACGCCGAGGCCAGGGTGGTGTGCAGTGTCAGGGTTTCGTGGGAAACTCGCAAAAACCGGAAGACCCTGACACAGTGTCGTCGATGCCAGGGCTGGGCCCATGTCTTCGGGAACTGCCACCGGGACTTTAAATGCTCCCGATGCGCTGGGGGGCATGAAATAACCGCCTGCCCCGTTGGAGCTACATTAAAATGCGCTAACTGCGGTGGGCCTCAGCGTAGCTTTGACGAGGCTTGCCCAGTCTACATTTATAATCAGGCGCAAGTCCCGGCGGAGAAGCAGCGTTTCGTCCCTGCTCTTCTTCCAACGAGGCCAGCTTGAGGCCAAACCAGTCGAGCCCCTGACCCGATCCACCCTTCACCCCTAAGCAGCAGGACCATGGCGCCAAGTCACGCCAACAGGACCATGCTGCCCCAGCCACCGCCTTGATTAGCGGAGTTTCCTCCGCTGAGGCAGCACGAAGCTGTCCCGACGAGCTCCGCCCACCCAGCCCATGGTATAAATGGGAACGCGGTGGCCATTCTGGGCAGTGTCCAGCGGGAATTCGCCGAGCTGTCGTCTCAAATCAACTTGGAGGAGGTGATCAAGGCGGTAAGATTTTACAGCGCTGCATTGAGGGGTTGCGTCTCGAAGACAGACAAATTCCTAGTCTCAGCGCAGTTCTTCAATGAAGATATTAACAGCTTCGATTTTTAAGTATTGATATTGTCAACTGTATCCTATAAGGATTGGGGAATGGAGCTCATGTGGACTCCGGAGTCGTCTCGGTGAGTTCGAGCAGTTCCTCGGGTCTGAGGACGTCGATGTGGCGTTAATCGTGGAAACATGGTTGCGCCCCGGAGACAGAATCACAATCCGGGGGTACAGGCTCGAGCGTGCCGATAGGCCCGGTCTAAGGGGTGGAGTGGCCATAGCGATCAAAGCAACGATCCCATACAGGAGACTGCCATGCAGGCAGTCAGTAATAGAGAACGTTGGCGTTGAGCTTCATGATGGTGTTTTGATCTCCAGTGGGTACTCTACTTCTACTCGCTTACAGGCCACTGACTTTTATCCATTTGTTTCAAACACCAATGTGACGTTGCTTATGGGAGATTTCAACGCCCGCCATCCACTATTTAATAACCCTGGACGGAAAAACGCAGCTGGCAATTTCCTAGCCAGCTACGTTCGCGACAATGGCCTACTAGTTATGCTCACTTCATCTCCAACGCATTATCCAAACAGTGGAATGAACCCATCTTTCCTTGATTTCGGAATAGCCAAAGGACTCGCCAATCTCACAGAGATGGTGGTCATAGACGCCCTCAGCAGTGACCATTTGCCCATTTACCTCGACATTAGGGATATAAAGCGCACACAAACGAACGACTTTCGATATTCATACGAAAATTTCGATTTTCGCGAATATCGGAAACGACTTCAAGACCTGATTCCGGGCCAGATTGATACTGTCGAAGCTCTAGAGCATGCGGTTAAAGGTCTGACCAGGAATATACAACGGACGCAGCAAGCTTTGGCCAAAAAAGTTCCGAACAGACCGCGGCGCGACAACCTTCCTGAGGAAATCTTGAACCTTATTAAGGCGAAAAATATAATCAGGAAGCGTTGGCAGCGATTCAGGCAATCTGCCGATCGCATAAGGGCAGCAGAACTTGCACCAGACATCCAGAGCGAAATTTCCGCATACAGGAATTTTACCTGGGCGGAAAAGTTGCGAAACTTATCTCCCCGTGACAATTCTTTGTGGAAACTGTCGAGAAGTCTACGAAAAGGCTACGAACAAGTCCCTGCTCTTGAAAAAGAGGGGCGGAGTTACATTACCACCAGCGACAAATGCGAGCTGCTCGCCGACTTTTTGGCAGAAGTACACAAAGCCCAACCAGCCCTTCAGGATAACGAAATAGAAAGACAGACCGCTGTTTTCGTAGAACGGAAGTATCCTATACCACCCTGGATTTTGCATTCCTATATAACAACCCCGTCGGAGATACAACCGTGTCTTCAGCGCCTCCCTAGCCGAAAGGCCCCCGGGCCCGACTGCATCCCTTATTTACTCCGCAAAAACTTACCGGGGAAAACTATAGTGCTAATAGTACAAATAGTCAACGCAGTCCTTAAATTGCAGCACTTCCCACAGGACTGAAAAACGCTGTAATAATTCCTATCTTAAAGCCGGGCAAAAACCCGACTGATCCCGCCTCTTATAGGCCAATTTCCCTCCTAAACTCCCTCGGCAAATTAACCGAGAAGGTTGTCCTATCGAGACTACAGGCAGCAGCCGAGCTTCAAAGTTTAATCCCGGATGAGCAGTTTGGCTTTCGAGCAAGACACAACACAACGCTGCAGACTGCTAGGATCGCAACGGATGCCTATGAAGCATTTAATAAGCTTTAAAGTACGGTAATGCTGGTTCTCGATATGGAAAGGGCCTTCGACACAGTCTGGCACACAGGCCTGCTGTATAAGTTGTTTGCCGTACCTTATTCACTGCCACTCTATCTAGTTTCCCTTATAGCGTCTTACCTACAAAACCGTACCATCCAGGTGAAAGTGGAGAATTCCACTTCTGCCAAAAGACGCATCGCGGCAGGAGTACCACAAGGTACAGTGATTTCGCCGCTGCTGTATACATTGTACACTAGCAGACATTCCAAAACTTCCCACTACAAAAATAGCACTATACGCTGATGATACGGCTATCTACGCATCGTCTTTTTATGCTCAGGCTGCGAAATCTCGCATTGCACATCACCTGAGTTTATTGACGCCGTATTTTGACAAATGGAAACTTAAAATGAATCCCAGGAAGACGGAACTTATTATCTTTTCGCGCAAATTCACTAACAACAAAATCTTATCACCACTCGTGGTCCAAAATACTCCTATCAAACCAACAAAAGAGGTGAAATACCTGGGATTCAAACTAGACGCCCGACTCCATTTCAATAAGCATGTTGACTATGCTGTACAAAAGACTGCCATGGCCCGAAGAACGTTGTACTCTCTTCTTGCGCCAAATTCTTTCCTATCACCTCGAAATAAACTTCTGCTCTACACCTCCACCATAAGGCCCATACTGACCTACGGCTCCCCTGTCTGGCACTCTGTCTGTGGTTCCACGAGACGACGTGTTCAAGGGACCCAAAATAGGTTCCTAAGAGGCGTCCTATCGGCTGACAGATACACCAGAATAACCGAAATGCACGAAGCTACAGGGATGGCCTATATAGCCGACTATATAGATACCATCGCTGAAAAATTTTATCATAGCGCAGTGCAAGGCTCAGTCCTCACGCGAAATATCACCCAAGTAAGAGCAAACGATCGCCCAACCCATGGTCCCCTGTACAAGCGACTTCCCATATTTTATGAGGATTTTGTCCCTGACAGTACCTGACGACGAACAAACATTGCCTGTCAGTTGCAGACAGTCGTTTCTAGCAGGCTGGAAACGAACAAATCCAACATAACGTGACTTGACGGGTTCGTCCTGCCTCGTTCTGGCTGGTGTTGGCTGGTCCTTGCACCGATCGGAGCGTGGGCGGATGGATTTGGTCGGCTAGTTGAAACTGCCGGTGGTTAACGCCACGGCTGACAGTATCAAACTTAAAGGTCGAAGCAAAAGGGGTTTTTGGCTTCCCTTCAGGAAGACCTTTTTTCCATAATGAATGCCCCTCGAATAAAACCAAAACCGCCACTTCAAGACTATCTCCTGGCGTTGTCGTGCGTATGGCTAGCTCGGGAATGTCCATGTTAGGGCACTGCTCAGGTAATGGACGACTTAGCGCGCCTATTTAGATCATGGGCAAAGAGCAACCGGCCGAACATCTGGCTAGACATGGGAGTTATGTTTTTTTAACTTTGTTTGTGAATTTTATTAATGGGAATGGGAACCCAGGAATACATTGGAATGAATTAATGGGAATGTTCAATAATTTTTTATCTATCTATCTTTATTTACTTTAACTCATGCTTTAAAATATTCGATCTCGATATTTGAACAGAAACTAAATGGAAATTTTTATTTAGACTTCTTACAAAACTAACTACCATTACTTTTAGAAGACATACCGTTGCGAAAGCGAGTAAACATGTATTGTCAACAAGGCGGGGCCCTGCACATTTCTCGGTAAATGTCCGGCGATTTTAAGACAACGCTTATCGCGATAGATGAATAGGACGAGGCAGTTTATTCCCGTGTTCAGCTAGGTCACCCGATCTTACGTGTATGGATTTTTATTTGTGGGGGAGAATAAAGGAGATTGTTTACCAAACCAGACCAACTTCCAAACAGGACCCAATAAGCACAATGAAGGGTGCTATTCATCACATTCCTGTCGCAGAAGTAGAGACTGCTGTTTTATCTTCGAGAAACAGGCTTGAGCAATGCATCCGAAATTACGAAAATCATTTTGAGCATATAAGCGGGTTTTTAACCCAAAGGTGTATTTCATCCGCAGGAATACTCATAATGTGTGAAATATAACAATCGGTTCTTATCAGGACCAATAATTGCCATGTATTATTATAATATCATTGTTATTGTCAAATTGTTTATATCTTCGGTTGCAATAAATATATCGGTGTGCGATTTTCACTATTTTGTTTCATTTTTTATCCTCTTGCTATGCAGCTAAAATATTACATATCATTCCATTTAAAAAAATTAAGAAAATTGAAAAAGTTTGACGACCTTTTATAACGTGTCTTCTGGCGGTCAAAGTGGCAATCATATGGTCGAATATTTTACAGCAGGTGTTAAGATAACTAAAGAGCTTTTCAACTGAAATTTTTAGCGTTGAATTTTGTTAAGCCAACACGGAGCTATCAATAACTTTTTGAACCCTTATTTGGCCTTCCCCCACCACTTTATTTGACTAGCTAGAACAATGAGACTCCAACAAAAAATAAGTCAAATTCTCTCAGGAATAGAACTAAAGTATTTTCAACATACCTTAGCCTATATGAAACCTCAAAAAATCCGTACTTAAAATTTACTTTTGCAATTTCGCCCTCTAGCGGCCATTTTGCGAACTTGAAAGTCATTTACAACAATTTCGTTTAGTCACTTTACTCATATATACTTTTACTCGAAATCGATACGACTAATAGTTTGTGAAATACGGCCGAACACCTCTCTTAGTGGCCCACCCTGTACACACAATCGATCCACTATCCATTAAAAACAAAAGCGTGGAAGAAAATTGACGAGATATTAAAGTCTCGTTAAGAAATGAGAGAACGCACCATTTACTAAAACCTAAAGCGAAGAAAGTGAAAAAAGAGTGGATGACACAAGACATATTGCATCTAATGGAGGAAAGACGCAAACTCAAGAACAACAATCATAACGAGTACACAACATAACGGATACATCATATAATTCGCAAAAAAATTAAAGAAGCGAAGGAAATATGGCTTCAGGACTCCTGTAAACAACTCGAACATCTTCCGCCCATACACGGCGACTTTAATTTACATAAAAAGCTAAAAGAACATTCTGGCATATACAGAGGAAAAAACACAACAGTTCTGTATAACAATAACGGAAAGGCACTACTACAAAGGAGGATCTAAAGTATGGAGTGACAACAATATATTCAACAACTGTTTGTCAGTGAATCTCCCGAAGCTCCGGAGAGTCTGTTAGCTGACTATAGGGCAGAGTACGGCCCAAGCATTCTTAAATCCGAGGTCAAGAAAGCTATACAACAATCAAAAGCAATAAATTCCTACTGAGTTGATAAAACTTCTTGATGATGAAAGTGTGACTGCCTATAACTGGCATTCTTCAACCAAATCTATCAGACCAGAAAACTGCCCAACGACTGGCAGAAATTGATTTTCATTGCGTTGCCTAAAAACAACAAGGCAAGCAGGTGTAATGACTTCCGAATGATTAGCCTAATGAGCCACACTTTGAAGATACTCTTAAAGATAATACTCAGTAGTGTGTATTCAGTGTGTGATAGGGGCATTGGCCGGGAACAATTTGGATTTCGTATCGGACTGGGGACACGCGAAGTCCTTTTCTGCATGAGGACATTATTGCAGAAAAGTTGCGAATTTCGAAAAAACATTTATGTGTGATTTATTGACTTCGAAAAAGCGTTTAACGAGGGTTCAGAGCCCAAGTACTGCGGGCAAGCATTATAATTTAAATATGATTTCTGGCATATGACCGCCACGCTGGCTCTGACGTAATCTAATCTCGAGGTCCAATTTTCAATCACTTTTTCCAACATTTGTGGCCGTATATCGGCAATAACGCGGCGAATGTTGTCCTCCAAGTGGTCGACCAGTTCGGGATTATCGGCGTAGACCAGCGACTTCACATATCCTCACAGAAAATAGTCCAGCGCTTACACCGCACGATCTTGGAGGCCAATTCACGGGTCCGAAACGTGAAATTATGCGGTTACCAAACGTTTCCTTCAGTAAATTAGTTGTGGCACGAGCTGTGTGACATGTTGCGCCGTCTTGTTGAAACCACAGCATTTGCACACCATGTTCGTTCAATTGCGGAACGAAAAAGTCAGTAATCATGGCTCTATAGGGGTCACCATTGACTGTAACATTTTGGCCAGCATCGTTTTTAAAGAAATACGGACCAATGATTTCACCAGCCCATAAAGCACACCAGTCAGTTTTTCTGCATCTAACGGTGTCTCAACATACACTTGAGGATTATCTTCACTCCAAATACGGCAGTTTTGTTTATTGACATTATGAACATAAAATTCTCTTATGAAAATTGGGATCAACGGCAATCTTGTTTTGGGCCCATTCACCGAATCTATGCCTTGTTAGCTGATCGTGTGGCCTCAATTCTTGCACGAGTTGGATTTTTTAAGCACGCAAACTAAGACTTTCCGCAAAATTTTCTCTTCTTTTCTTTTCTTTCCGCAAAATCTTCCATAAAGTGGATGGACACCTATCCAATTCCTGTGCACGATGGACGATAGACTGCTTCTACTAACTGTACAGCAGCAATGGCTTCTTCTGTACGCACTGTTCGTTGGTTCAATCTTCCTGGATCGATTTTAGGTCCCCTCCATTCAAAACTGTTGTCAGTAAAGGTAGGGCGACCACCACGTTGCCAGACAAAACCATGACCAAGACTGCAGATATTGGGACGCGAGATATAAATATTCAATTATTGAAATATAAATAATAAATTAAATATTTAAAATCCTAACCTGACAAATTTTTTTACTAAATATATTATAACAAAATATCGGTTGAATACGAACGAAAGATCACTAATAACTACTTAATTTTACCAACGGATTAGCAGACAGGTCGTCTAGGACCATTAATTAAAATAAAAATTTAACCGTCACAGCGTATTATCATTTAGAGTAAACGTGGTACGAATCAGAGATTAGTTGAGAGATCGCCGATGCAATGTTAAAAAAACGTACCGGACTCGATCATGACGAAACTAACGGTCGACGGTCGAACCATATGCACTTTTATGTGGCGGAGGAGAGGTAAGTAATGGTGATCGCATTTTACATTACACTGTGGCTGTGATGGCCAATGCGCGCGTTTGGGCCAGCGCGCGTAGATTTTGTCAGAGTTCAAATTACCTTGGTTTCTTATTAAAATTAAGGAACTTGCTCCTTGATACCCGATAAAATAGCCATTTAGATAACAAGCCCCTATAAATGCCGCCGCCCAAAGGACAAGCGTTTAGACTTAATTTTCATTCATCAGCAGATTGTTTACAGATTGTTATTACACTCACTTTATAAATTGCATTAATTAAAAATAGTTTTAAAAGTTGATTTTTGTTTCAACTTATTTAATTTTAATGATTGTAATTCAAACAATTTGAAATTCACTTCAAAATATTCCTGGGTTTCAGTCAATTTTAAAGTTTATTATTTAAAATGTTACAAATATGTTTCGGTTTCAGGTGCTGACTCATCACCTGAAAACCAATGTTCTTAATGTACTTTTTAATATGTGTGTGATTTGTATTTTAATATGTGAATTTTGGTGAAAGTTTTTTATTTAAATTGATGACTGTAAATATATATTTTAGACAAACTGATGATGGTGGAGAAAGAAACCGAAACGTATTTGTAACATTTTAAATAATAAACATTAAAATTGACTGAAACCCAGGAATATTTTGAGGTGAATTAAAGTACAGTCAGGAATATATACTTGTAATGTTTAGAACCATTTTAATTTTGAATTATTATTATTTTAATCATGATTGATATACATGTAAAAACTTGTAATTTAACTGATTTTAGAGATCCCGTTAGCACGATTACATGATGTTCATTTTGTGAATTTCAAAAAAGTCCTTTTTACTCCTTCATTATTGTAATTATTGAAATTATACAGTGTGTCCAGTATAAAATGATGTACATCGGGATATTGGAAACCGTTAAAGATACAGAGTGGACCGAATGGGGAAAAAGTTGCGCAATCAAGTGCTCGAGCTCCTGCCCGAGGGACGCTCTCCAACTGAGCCCTGCGAACAAGTGAGACTGACAGTAACGAGCATGCAAGGTTCAATTTGAAAGTACTTTACGCGAACATCAACGGACTTACCAGCAAAAAACCACTTATTTACAATTACATAGAACAAAACGACACAGACTGCTGCATATTTGTAGAGACTAAAACCAAACTAGGACAAACACCAACGTACAGAAATTGGCAGTATATCTATAGGCATGGAAATACCATCAATCATGCCAGGGGCGGGGTCTCAGCTCTCCTAAAACCAACATTTAAACTTGGAAGAGCAAATCCTCCTTCCCTCAACAACCCTTTGAACGACTGCCTACATTTTACCATACCCTACTTAAACGACCTGATACACATATTTCTGACATACATACACCCACACTCCAACCTAGAACAAAACATACTGACTAAGGCGAGCATCTATAAATATGCAATAATTATAGGCGACTTTAACTTGAACACGAACAAAACGAAACAACTTAAAAGATTTTTGCAAAACTCCGACCTTATAAAACAGCACACCCCACCAACTTTTCTGATGCCCGCAAACCCAGACTCAACACCAGACGTTCTACTGCACACAAAAAACTTGACAAACACCATCAACAACATAAACTTAACCAACGAACTTGGAACCGACCACCTGGCTATTACGTTTAACATAGACTTACATCATACGCAACCTACCTCCAATACACCTCCTATAGAGAAAAACTTAAACCTAACAAAGACTGACATAGACAAAGTGAAACAACATATACATGACTACATTCAATCACAAGCACAGCACATTTCAATAGAAACCATACAACAACAACTTTCACTAGCCATAGGAAAATTTAGCCCGGAAATAAAAAATGCTTTCTACCGATATACACTACCCAAATACATACTGAGACCAATAAAACATAAGAGAGAACTGTACAGACTATATACAAACACTCAAAATAACGACCTAAAAAAGACAATGAACCAACTTAACAGAAACATTAAAACTCTGATTGGACAATACCGACAAGACAAATGGCTAGAAACATGTAAAGAAATACAGAAGGACGCAGGCAAAACATACTGGCGAAAAATTAAGAAACTGGCGCAATACAGGAAGACTGGCACTACTGACACAATTGACGAAAACGGATTAGAACGCTACACAGACAAAGAGAAAACGGACGCATTCGCCAGACACTATCAAAGGGCCTTCAGCATATCGACAAACCCTAACTTCGACAATGACAACTGGAACTTGATCAACGACTGGTACTTGAACTATTTTAACAGCTCACCAAACTACACTTACAAACTGATCACAGACACAGAGTACGATGAAGCCCTAGCGCACATCAAAAACACTGCACCGGGGAAAGATAAAATCAAGGCAAAAGTCTTGAAAAGCCTAGCTCAAGAAACACACAAACTGATCCTAACTGAATTGAACAACTGCATCACAAATGGCAGAATCCCAGAAACATGGAAAAACGGCTTAATAATCCCTATACCTAAAAATGGACTGGACAATACACAACCGAGCAACTACAGACCAATTACACTGCTTCCAGTACTGGGCAAGATTTTTGAAGGCATAATGAAGCAGCGGCTTGAGACAGTGATTGGAGGGTATATACCTACCTACCAATTTGGTTTCAAACAGCATCACTCGACTGTTCATCCGCTCTTTATTTTGGCCAACAATATACAAACTACCCACCTAACTGACAGAAAGACAGCTTGCCTGTTTATGGACATTAACAGGGCTTTTGACAGTGTCTGGCATAGAGGCTTACTATACAAACTATACAAACTACACACACCAACATATCTACTACACACCATAAAGAAATTACTAGAAAACAGACAACTACAAGTAGGATTTGACAAAACACTGTCATTTTCTTTTTCCCCTGAACAAGGGCTCCCTCAAGGATCCCCGCTCTCACCGTTTCTCTACAATATATACTGCCATGACATATACAATTACAACTTACCAGACAAAAATCAAATCGACAGATCGGCATACATATTGCAATACGCAGACGACACGGCACTTATTGTACATGAGAAAACTACTGAGAGAGCAGCGCAAAGACTCCAAACACTAACAAACAACACAATGACATGGTTTTATAAATGGAGACTAACACCAAACGCGTCAAAAAACCAACTTCTGCTCACAAACCACAGACTCAACGCTGATTCCTCTACAATAACTGCAGACGGCCAAACGACACAACCAAAAAACGACGTAAAATACCTTGGAATCACAATCGACCACAAACTTAAATTCACTAAACACATACGAAACATCAGGGCAGAAACAATAAAGAGAAGAAAACACTTCCGATCACTAACCTACAAAGACAGAGGAATTAGCACAAACACCGCCACCAAAATAGCTATTAGTAGACCCTTGCTAGACTTTGGACATGTACTCATGACCAACGGAACAGAAAGGACAAAATGTTATACACAAACAACAGAACAAATTGCACTAAGACTAATAACACGAATTACTAACCCACCCAACTACTATACGAACGCACAAACATGACAAAGATCTCGGAAAGACTCATACAGCTACAGACAAAATGGACAAACAACCCCTACAACTGGACCATACTGAATCCCCTTTGTCTTACAAGACCAACCAGACAATCCCGCTTCCGTTTCCCTACATTAACGCTACTCGAACACTTACAAACGCAACGGACTAGTGGACAATAAAATAATTTCTTCTTGCCCCTGAAATCTTATTTATTTAATAGTATTGTTAACCTAGAATGGGAGAATTTTCATATTTGTTTTTTATTTAGATTGGGACTGCATGTATTAAACAAGAGCAGAAATACCGATAGGTCGATAGCCTTTTTTAGAAATAAAGATGTTTACTACTACTATTGTTAACCTAGAATAGGAGAATTTTCAGATTTGTTTTTTATCTAGATTAAGACTGCATGTATTAAACAAAGGCAGAAAGACCGATAGGTCGATAGCCTTTTTTAGAAATAAAGATGTTTACTACTACTACTCAAACAGTTTTCTGAGCTTAATAAGTAGTTGAAAATTTAATTTAAATGAAGAAACGCGCGCTTTCTTTCGTTTTTATGGGCACGAAAATTTGCTGCAGAAGCCTTCCGAAACAACAATTTAAATTTTGCAACCCGATAATCATTTGTTAAGACAGTTTATAAACATATTAAACTCAGAGGAGTTCAGTTTGAATATTAATTATAAAATAACAATATTCAAACAGCTTTCTGAGCTTAATAAGTAGTTGAAAATTTAATTTAAATGAAGAAATGCGCGCTTTCCTTTCCTTTTATGGGCACGAAAATTTGCTGCAGAAGTCTTCCGAAACAACAATTTAAATTTTGCAACACGATAATCATTTGTTAAGACAGTTTATAAACATATTAAACTCAGAGCAGTTCAGTTTGAATATTTATTATAAAATAATAATTTTCAAAAAGTTTTCTGAGCTCAATAAGTAGTTTAAAAATTAATTTAAATGAAGAAATGCGCGCTTTCCTTTGATTTCATGGGCACGAAAATTTGCTGCAGAAGTCTTCCGAAACAACAATAAAATTTTGCAACACGATAATCATTTATTAAGACAGGTTATAACAATATTCAACTCAGAGGAGTTCAGTTTGAATACTAATTATAAAATAACAATTTTAAAAAACTTTTCTGAGCTTAGTAAGTATTTTAAAAATTAATTTAAATGAAGATTTGCGCGCTTTCTGTTGTTTTAATGGGCACGAAAATTTGTTGTAGAAGTTTTCCGAAACAACAATTTAATTTTTGCAACACAATAATCATTTATTAAGACAGTTTATAAACATATTAAACTCAGAGGAGTTCAGTTTGAATATTAATTATAAAATAACATTATTCAAACAGTTTTCTGAGCTTAATAAGTAGTTGAAAATTTAATTTAAATGAAGAAACGCGCGCTTTCTTTTGTTTTTATGGGCACGCCAATTTGCTGCAGAAGACTGCCGAAACAACAATTTAATTTTTGCAATATGAAAACAATTTATTAAAAGAGTTAATAAATATGGTTTAGAGGCAAAATTGCAGTTTTGGTAACTTGTGCCTTTTGGGTAGATAAATGCCCGCGCAACCTTCTTTTGGAAGGACCATTTCTTCCTTTCTCGTTAGCCCTGACTCTGCCTTCCATTGGGGTTGGTTACCCAATCTCCAGCAGGTTTGCTCAGGTTATCCAGGGTTCACCCGTGTGATTGTAGTCACACTTCGAGGAGGTGAGAACAGGAATTGAGTACGAGAGGCTAAGAGATGCCAGCTGGAAAGCGCATCTTATATTACGCATCGCTACCCCCTTGAACCCCACGAAAATCTACGAAACCATTGTCCGACCCATACTAACGTATGGGTATGAGACGAGGACCATGACAAAAAAGAATGAAGACAAACTCTTTTCGAAAGGTTTTGAGAAACATTTTCGTACCATACCACGACACTACCACGAACGAATATAGAATGAGAACAAATGCCAAAATCGAAGATTGTATTGGGATGGGGACGGGGTGCAGGAAATCAAAGGCCACAGACTGAAATGAACAGGACATGTGCACAGACTGCAGGATGAGAGTCTGGTGGGATTGATATGGGAGGAGGTTCCTACGGGAAGAAGACCACCTAGACGACCCAGAATGCGTTGGAGAAATAACATTGCTTCAGATCTACAAAAAATGAACATCCCCTTGATTTGATGACATTGATTGATGACATATTGATGATAGTGAGCCAAGACCCACCCAGGGTTGTAGTGCTACTTGCGTGCTTGATTGATTGTTAATAAACATATTAAAGCCTGAGAAGTGCTGCGAAATGCAACCAGCGCACGGAAAAATCTGCTAGAGCGCTGTAAACCGGATTACTGCAAAAACAGGCCAGTTTTGAGTTTTTTTGAAAATTGTAGATCTTCAATTACCTCTACCTGCTCTAATATGCTCTCTACCTTTGACTTTCTGGAAAAAAACGCAAATCGTCCTAAGTTTTTTAATTATACACTATTTTCATCGGAAGGAAGTGCTGAATACAATAACGCAGCCATTGAAAAGAGAACTGTCCTGGAAGCAAAAGAGAAAACCAGCATACCTGAGAAAACTAACAGAAATCCAAAGTTATGCTCAGCCACTACTGATTAGGCCGAATAGCTGCCAGTAATACATTTGCAGCACTGTCTAGAGAAGAATAGAAATAATCCAATCCCGAAGAAAATTTAAATAGGATGGAATCAAAAATTCCCCTATTATATAGTGAGAGTTAAAAACTTTCACCCGGTGAAAGAACTACTTCGGGAGATAGCCACAGACGAATACGAGCTGAAAGTACTTCCTGATAATCAGGTCAAGATTCAACCAAAACATGCAGGCAAATATCTTGTTATCACAAAAGCTTTTGATGAGGAAAAAGCAGAATTTCACACCTACAAACCAACACAGAGGAGAGCCTTTAAGAAGGTCTCAAGAGAAAGCATTACTCCCCTTCAATACAAGAAATAAAAAAGCCTGATGCTATTGGAGACGCATGACCAACATATACAGTATGAAGCAATTGAGTCAGACACTCGGACAGTTGATCTTTAACGACGTAAATCGGAAAAAACAGTAACAAAGAAAAACAAGATTTCTACATTATAAAGAGACTCACAAACCTATTCGACGAAGACGAAAAATCCTACAATGCAAGAAATGCCAGCGGTATGGACACGACCAAAAAGTGTTTGTCATCAATCGCCGCGATGTGTCAAATATACTGGAAACCACCTAACTATGCAATGTATCAGGAAGGAAAAATCTTGGCAAGTGATAGCGGAAAATGTGAAGGCAACCACACAGCAAACTATGAGGGGTGCATGATTTACGAAGACCGTCAGAAAAAGACATTTGCTACATTGAGAAACAAGAAAGTTGCAGGACACAACAATGCAGAACGTGAAGACCTGTCTCCGAAATTTGGTCTCCCAGGAAAATCACAAGCAAACGCTTTAGGACAAAGGATTCGAGCAAAGCGAGTCAGAAAAAGTGAGTAACCGCAGCAGTGACCAGAACAGCAAATCAGTGACATGCACAGGAGCTTGTACCATCTTGTCGGTACTGATGCCAGAAAATCCCCAAATTTTCTGCTCTTTTAACAATCGTAGTGAGAAATGCCAATGGCTGACCGCAATGTAACCAAGAATCGCGCACTCATAAAATCACATCAGAAACCATGAAGTAGATGTTATGCAAATTTCGTTCTTCTCATAGCTTAATTAGTTATGGTATAATTTAGTCATGGATAACACTGAGTTGAATGGCACTTTCACAGCGCATCTGTACACATCGGCACACAAACCGTAATTGACAAGCTGGATTTTGAAACCAAGTTTTTATAGCCACCTATGATCGAGGCCCGAAACTTCGAATGGAATGATAGCAATTTATCTGTGCAATTGTTTTGTTATGATTGCATTCATCAAGTTTTATCAGGCGGAAAACTGCAAGTATCACAAACAGTTATCATCCTGATAAATTATCATATCAATAAAAGAAAACGTATGTATTCTGCAACACGGCATGGTGGTGCCATCCAAAACCAAACCGTAAAACGTGGAACATCATATCAGTTTACCCGTATTCAGTTACAGTTCTAAGGGGAATGCGCTGTGAAAGTGCCATTCAACCGGATTCAACTCAGTATTACCCATAGCTAGTATATTTGCTTGGGATGGTGCATTTTCTGTAATTTCTGCAACACTTTCTAATTCAATAAAGTGCATCCTAATTGAAAGGATTCTTTTTGTCTCGACGAAATCATTTATAGAAATTTGATCAGTTTAAAACTAAATTACAATGAACACT
This sequence comes from Dendroctonus valens, assembly GCA_024550625.1. NCBI lineage: Eukaryota > Metazoa > Arthropoda > Insecta > Coleoptera > Curculionidae > Dendroctonus > Dendroctonus valens. Next base: position 161,664 of record JAJTJO010000007.1, on the reverse strand, counting down.
AAAGCTACTTATGTGCACTAAACCGTTGACTGCACTCGGTCATGGGCTCTCAATCGATCATCACCGTGACCGAATGCAATCAAACGATGTAACGGACTGAAAGGCATCGATCCTCTATCATCCACGTTTTATATTTTCAATGCCTTCAAAGGCATCTAGCAATCTATTATTTGTTACATTCTTTATTAATTTAAGATTATCCAATGATACACAAGGATTATTTGCAAGAACATGTTTGACAACACTAGACTTTTCTGTTCTTACACATTTTATATGTGCAAAATGTTCTTTAAACCTAGTCAGAATTGACCGTCTTGTTTGCCCAACATGTTTCTTGTCACAATCACTACAACTAATCTCATAAATTCCACTGATAAATTCCAGATTAAATGGAAAGGAAATTATTTTTTTATTCTCAGTATTACTTATCAAAAGAGTGTAATTTTTTATATTATTTTTTTATTTTCAATTTTATTTTATTTTATTTTGTTTTCTTCTTTTTAATGTTTTTTTTCTTCTATTTCTCTTAAATCTATGTTTATTGATTAAGTTTTAAACCTAGTCAGAATTGAACATCTTGTTTGCCCAAGTTTGTGTTTGATTTGGTCTTCGTCAGCTGCCGATGACGATTCATACCCAAGTATTTTATGTCTTCTGCTTAATGTAGTTGATCGCTATTTAGTTGAACAGACGGATGATCTTCTTTGCCGAGAGCAAATGTTACTTGTGTTGGTTTGCCTTCCATCCTTCAGAATGCTCGACGCTATTATTATATGATTGTTATTTATTTTGGTTAAACGCTTGTGCAACATCGAGGAATGCAACTGCACAATATTTTTCAATGTTTGGATTATCCTAGTTGTGATTCTATTGGCACGCGCTGCTGTCAGCAGCCATACTGATGATCTGGGATTTGACATGTCTTCTCAAGTACTGATTAAAATTTTCCAAGTAGCAGCAATTCCAATACTTTAGATAATTCAGGTAACAGACTAAGAGGTCCATACGAGTTCACTTCCTCTACAGGCTTTCCTGGTTTTGGGATGGTTATGATCTATGGGCGATTTTCCATTGGGCAGAGACGTGCCCACGCCTTTGTTTGCATTGAAAAGTTATGGACTGAAATCTACTGCAAAGTAATGCTTTCAGAACTTTTCTGTTATGAAGTCAAACCCAGCTGCTATTTCTGGACTTCGTTCGTTTCTCTATGATTCGCCTTGCTTTAGGAAATGTGAACTTTTATGGCTATAATCCTGTTGTCCAGAAGTGTATAGATACTGCTATATGTGAACTTCTTCTTGTGTACTGGTCGACTCAAACGGTTCGAAGACTTATTCTGAATGTTTGCAAACAATAGGGCTTTTGGACATTTTTGAACTGACTTGTTCTTGTTATCATTGAGGAGTTTATTTGGTACTTCTCCGACTTTATTGAGTTTCCCTTTATCATGGGTCTTCTTATTCTCCGTTGAACTCCTGAGGTACGTTTTTTGACGATTTTGCAGATGATATGACAATGACGTGTGTTTCTGGTTTCGTAGTCTCTCAATAGCGTTGCGGTGTTCAACGCTATTCATGGTTGTGTTTGGAAGGATTTGGCAATACAAACGCCGCTCTTGTCTAGCGTGTTGGTGAGTATTTCAGTCAGCCGCTCACTCTGAGACGGACGCTGTTTGCAGCCGCCCAATTTGAAACAGACGCTGTCGTGGTACCCCATTTGAACCGCGCGTACTTATTTGGCCAGAGCTTATTCGTACCGGTCCTGCATATCTACAGGATCTTTCCCTATGAGCCATTGGGACGCGCCGTGTTGGGGTTGAAGCCCTCCATCCTTTGGAGTCTCACCTATGTTTTTTATCTAGCCCCTACTATATTCAAGGCCGGACACATATGTGAACTATCCGCGCCATGATTCTTAAAGAACCAAAAAGTCCCATAAACCTCAAGCGCAGGCCCCATAATGCTACCACGTACGGACTCGAAACTCCAACAATAACAAAGGGCAGTGCAAACCGTCAAAGTTTTGTGCAACGATGTATCGAAATTAATCACCTTCACACAATCAAACTCCTTCTTCGTGAAATTATATATAGAATGGGTCTCAACACGCTTCCTTACGAGACTCCTCAACTGATTAGGAGAAGTGCGTGTACTTCATCTTGAACTTCTCCATGACATGGCGGTTTTGTAGCTTGGAATTTAGTAGGATATAGATGTTGTCTGGGCAGATTTTCTTGACTTTGTAAATCAATCCCAAATGACATACGTTAACAAACGCCTGTGCAACATCCAAGAAGGCAAACTGTTCTATTATAGCGTGGTAATTCTCTGGACGCAAACTGACGGTCTGGGATGTGACGTGTCTCCTCAGGTACTGGTTTAATTCGGCTTCGGCAGCTGTTCGAATACTTTAAATAATTCAGCTAAGGGGTCCGTACCATTTCACTTTCTCTACAGGATTACCCGGTTTTGGGATCATTTTGATTTGTGCAACTTTCCGTTGGGCAGAAAAGTGCTTCATTTTTTATATTGCATAGAAAACTTACAAACTAACATTATAACTATTACAAATATTCTTAATTAATAACAGTGTAATATTTGTTCAAACATATAACTAACCATTTTCCCTAATCCGAAATTGTAACTTCTTTTTCATCTTTCACCTATTTTTTCTAATTATTTTATGATCATTTGGCAAACAAATGTAAAGTATAATAGCACAGCTTATATTTATGTCTTATATATCCATCTTATATCTATATCTAATATATAATTTATGATATATAAGCTGTGCTAATATGTCTAATAGGAAAACTATTCTTATTACTTAGTCTTCATTCTCGTTTTTGAGATTGACATAGTGGAACATTAGAGACTCTAAGCTTAATAACTGTGTCAAATTAAGAAGATAATTATGATATTCGTAACAAACTAAAGAAGTTTTGATATGTACCATCCCAAGCAATTGTACCATACGTATCTAAGCTCTGAGAGAAGACAGAAATGAGCAAAACATCTATTTCATGGTTTGTGTTGTGATTGTATGAGGGCGTGCTTCTTGGCTGTTTTACGGTAAGCCATTGGCATTTCCGACTGCGGATCTTAGAAGAGCAGGAAATTTAAGGTTTTTTGGCATCAGTGCCGACAAGATGTTCATCATTATACTCATCTGTTGCATGAGGTTTTTAAACAGCCCTTTCTGCTCCCGCATGTCAGTGATTTGCTGTTCTGGTAACTGTTGCTGTGACTCACTTTCTCTGACTCGCTTTGCTCGAATCCTTTGCTCTAGAGCGTTTGCGTGTGATTAAATCGGGCGACTAAATTTCGGAGTCACGGCTTCAGTCACGGCAGTGTTGTGTCCTACAAGTCTCTTGTTTCTCAATGTAGCAAATGTTTTTTCTAAAAGTCTCTGTAAATCATGCATCACTTTTATAGTTTGCTGGGTGGTTGTCATCCCACAGTACGCATTTTACTTGCAAAGATTTTGGCTTCCTGGTGCAGAGCGTAGTTAGGATGTCCATGGCGCATTTGGCACATCGCGGCCTTCGATGGCAAACACCATTTCGGTGACCGTAACATTGGCATATCTTGGCATTGTGGGATCTCTCTTCGTGGTGGACGAGGTTCGAACGTCTTTTTATAATGTTGCGAAATATTCGATGCCATATAATTCGTTGTTATTGCTTTTTCATTTCAAATCGCTGAAGACCAACTGTAGGAGTGTTTTTGGCTCAATTGATTAATATTATTTATTTTGTTCACGCGTGCCCAATTTCCTCTGGCTTTCTTAATTTCTTGTAATGAAGTGCAGTAATGCAGGGTCTTGTGACATTTTTGCAGGCTCTCTCCTGTTTTAGTTTCTAGGTGTAATGTTCTGTTTTTTTTTCCTCATTTAAAGCTTTTATGATTGCAAGATATTTGTCAGCACGTTTTGTTTGAAACTTGTCCTGATCATCAGGAAATCCTTTAAGCTCCTATTTGTATTTGGCTGTCTCTTGAAGGATTGCTTTCAGCGGTTGAAGGCTTTTAACTCCCACTTAAAAATAGAGGTTCATTGATTCTTTCATATTTAAGTTTTCGTCGGGTTCAGATTCTTTGCCTTCTTATCTCAAAAGGGCTTCAAGTCTATTACTGGCAGCTATTAGGCCTAATCAGTAGTAGCTCAGCATAGTTTGCTTTAAACTTCTGTTTGTTTTTCCAGGGCTGGACCTGGTCCCTGGTTTCTTATTTTGTTTCCAGGACAGTTCTCTATTCATTGGCTGCTCTTGTGAGAAGGTTTGAAGAAATTGTTAGAATGATGAGCTACTTGCTCCGAGATACTAATTCGTTATGCAATCCGATGCAGGCACATGGCCAACGTGGATTGAAATAGTTCAAAAGGGCTGTCAACTATGACCTCCACCAGTAACCCTAGTAGGCACTGGGGAGGCGCGGATATAATACACAGTCACAGAGCACGACTCCTCCAACCCTCAACTTTGCTTGCCTCAACTTGCTGCAGAAGTATTCCGAAACAACAATTTAAATTTTGCAACACGATATTCATTTGTAAAGACAGTTTATAAACATATTAAACTCAGATGAGTTCCGTTTGAATATTTATTATAAAATAATAACTTTCAAAAAGTTTTCTGAGGTTAACAAGTAGTTTAAAATCGTTTAAATATAAGTTTAAATGAAGAAATGCGCGCTTAGCTTTGTGTTTCTAGGGACGAAAATTAGCTGCAGAAGACGTCGAAATAACAATTTATTTTTGCAATACGATAATCAATTATTGAGACGGTTTATAAACCTATTAAACTCAGAGGAGTTCAGTTATGAATCATTATTATTAAATAATAATTTACAAAAAGTTTTCTGACGTTAACAAGTAGTTTAAAATCGTTTAAATAGAAGTTTAAATGAAGAAATGCGCGCCTTTTGTTTTGTGTATATAGGCACGAAAATTTACTACAGAAAACTTCCGAAACAACAATTTATTTTTGCAATACGAGAATCATTCATGTAGAACGGTTCATAAACATGTTAAACTCGGAGAAGTTCAGTTTGCATATTTATTATAGATAAAAAAAATTCAAAAAGTTTTCTGAGCTTAATAAGTAGTTTAAAAAAATTAATTTAATTGACGAAATGCGCGATTTCTTTTGTTTTCATGGAAAACTGCTGCAGAAGTCTTCCGAAACAACAATTTAATTTTTGCAACACGATAATCATTATTAAGACGGTTTGTAAACATATTACCTCAGATGCGATCAGTTGGAATATTTATTATAAAATAATAATTTTCAAAAAAGTTTTCTGGGCTTCATAAGTAGTTTAAAAATTAATTAAAATGAAGAAATGCGCGCTTTCTTCTGTGTTCATGGGCAGGAAAATTTGCTGCAGAAGTCTTCCGGAACAATTATTTAACTTTGCAATACAATTGTCATTTACTAAGACGGTTTTATAAACATGTTTAACTCAGAGGAGTTCCGTTTGAACTATTAATTATAAAATAATTATTCTCAAAAAGTTTTCTGAGCTTAATAAGTAGTTTAAAAAATTAATTTGAATGAAGAAATGCGCGCTTTCTTTTGTTTTATGGACACGTAAATTTGCTTCAGAAGTCTTCCGAAACAACAATTTAATTTTCGCAACACGATTATCATTTATTAAGACGGTTTGTAAACATATTAAACTAAGAGGAGTTCGGTTTGAATATTTATTATTAAATAATAATTTTCAAAAATGGATCTGAGCTTGATAAGAAGTTTAAAAATTAATTAAAATGAAGAAATGCGCGCTTTCTTTTGTTTTTATGCACACGAAAATTTGTTGCACAGGTCTTCCGAAACAACAATTTATTTTTGCAATACGATAATAATTTATTAGAGGGTTTATAAACATATTAAGCTCAGAGGAGTTCAGTTTGAATATCAATTATAAAATAATAATTTTCAAAAAGTTTTCTGGGATTAATAAGTAGTTCAAAAATCAATTTAAATGTAGGAACGCGCGTTTTCTTTTGTTTTTTATGGGCACAAAATTGCTGCAGAAGTCTTCCGTAACAATAATTTAATTTTTGCAACACGATTATCATTTATTAGGCCGGTTTATAAACATATTTAACCCAGAGGAGTGCAGTTTGAATATTAATTATAAATAATAATTTTCAAAAAGTTTTCTGAGCTTAATAAGTAGTTTAAAAATTAATTTAATTGACGAAATGAGCGATTTCTTTTGTTTTCATGGAAAACTGCTGCAGAGGTCTTCCCAAGCAACTAATTTAATTTTTGCAACACGATAATCATTTATTAAGTCGCTTCATAAACATATTAGACTCAGAGGACTTCAGTTTGAATATTTGTTATAAAATAATAATTTTCTAAAAGTTTTCTGAGCTTAATAAGTAGTTTAAAAATAATTTTTTTTGTCTAGTTTTCATGCAAATTGCAAAAATTTTAAATTAACGCGATCGGGGAAACCGCTCTTTGCCATTGGCTCATATAGAGAACCAGCTGAGCTGTAAGTTCCGGTTCTCACTGCCCGATAGAGCACTAAAATACGCACTTTTTTATGTAGACGTCATTTTAGAAATTTGTCTAGTTTTCATGCAAAATGCAAAAATTTGAAATTAACGCGGATCGCGGAAGCCGCTCTTAGCCATTGGCTCATATTAGAGAACCAGTTGAGCTGTTAAGCTCCAATTGTCACTGGCCGATAGAGCACTAAAATACGCACTTTTTTATGCCAGACATCTTTGGAAATTCGTCTAGTTTTCATGCAAAATGCAAAAATTTGAAATTAACGCGGATCGCGGAAGCTGCTCTTTGCCATTGGCTCATATAGTGAACCAGTTGAGCTGTTAAGCTCCAATTGTCATTGCCCGATAGAGCACTAAAATACGCACTTACTTTGTTATGCAAGACGTCATTTTAGAAATCTGTCTAGTTTTCATTCAATTTGCAAAAATTTGAAATTAACGCGGATCGCGGAATCCGCTTTTTGCCATTGGCTCATATTAGAGAACCAGTTTGAGCTGTTAAGCTCCGGTTGTCACTGCCCGATAGAGCACTAAAATACGCATATTTTTATGTAAGACATCATTTAGAAATTTGTCTAGTTTTCAAGCAACATTCAAAAATTTGAAATTAACCGCGGATCGCGGAAGCCGCTCTTTGCCTTGGCTCATATTAGAGAACCAGTTGAGCTGTTAAGCTCCAATGGTCACTGCTCGATGAGCACTAAAATACGCACTTACTTTTTATTGTAAGAAGGTCATTTAGAAATATGTCTGTTTTCATGCAAATGCAAAAGTTTGAAATTAACGCGGATTGCCGAAGCCGCACTTTGCCATTGGCTATTGGCCTCATATTAGAGCACCGTTGACTGTAAGTCCAGTTGTCACTGCCGATAGTAGGACTAAAATCTTCACTTTTTTTGCAGACATCATTTAGAAATTTGTTAGTTTATGCCAAAATGCAAAATTGAAATTAACCGGATTCGCGGAAGCCGCTCTTGCCATTGGCTCATATTAGAGAACCAGTTGAGCAGTTTAAGCTCATTGTCACTGCCCGAGAGAGCACTAAAATACGCACTTCTTTTCTGGGTAAGACGTCATTTTAGAAATTCGTTAGTTTTTCATGCACAAATTGCAAAAATTTGAAATTAACGCGGATCGCGGAAGCCGCTCTTGGCCATGGCTCATATTAGAGAACCAGTTGAGCTGTTAAGCTCCGGTTGTCACTGCCCGAATGAAGCACTAAAATACGCGTTTTATTTAAGACATCATTTTAGAAATGTTAGTTTCAGCAAAATGCAAAATTTAAATACGCCGATCGCGGAAGACGCATCTTTGACCATTGCTCAAAATTGAAATTATGCGGCGGAACGTGGAACCGCCTTTGCCTTGGCTCATATTTGAGAGAAACAGTTGAGCTGTTACTCCGTTGTCACTGCCCGACTAGAGCACTAAAATACGCGCTTTTATGTAACAGACATCATTAGAAATGTTTTAGTTTTCATGCAATTCAAAATTTTAAATTACAGGATCGCGGAGCCGCTCTTTGCCATTGGCTCATATTAGAGAAACCGATGAGCTGTTATGCGCCAGTTGTCACTGCCGATGAGCACTAAAAATACGACGCTTTTTTTTAATGAAAGACATCATTTAGAAATTTCTAAGTTTTTTCATGCAAAAGCAAAAAGTTTTGAAATTAACGCGGATCGCGAAGCCGCTTGCCTTTGGCTCATATTAGAGAACCAGTGAGCTGTTAAGCTTCCAGTTGTCACTGCCCGATGAGCACTAAAATACACACTTTTTATGCCAGACATCAGTTTAGAAATTGTGTAGTTTCATGCAAAATGCAAAAATTGAATAACCGGTTCGCGAAGCCGCTCTTGCCATTGGCTCATTATTAGAGAACCAGTTGAGCTGTTAAGCTCCGTTGTCACTGCCCTAGTAGAGCACTAAAATGACGACTTTTTTTATGTAAGACTCTTTAGAAATGTCTAGTTTCATGCAAATGTCAAAAAATTTGAAATTAAGCGGATCGCCGGAAGCCGCCTTTGCCATGGCTCATTTTTAGAGAACCAGTGAGGCTGTTTTAGCTCCAGTGTCACACCGATGAGCACAAAATACGCGCCTTTTTATTAAGACATCATTTTAGAAATGTGGTAGTTTAGTTCATGCAAAATGCAAAAGTTTCAAAGAACGCGGATCGCGAAGCCGCTTGCCATTGGCTCATATTAGAGAACCAGTTTGAACTGTTAAGCTCCAGTTGTCATACCCCGAAGAGCACTAAAATACGCTATTATGTAAGACATCATTTTAGAAATTTTCTAGTTTTCAGCAAAATGCAAAATTTGAATAACGCGATCGCGGAGCCGTCTACCATTGGTCATAAAGTTTGAAATTAACGCGGAACGTGGAAACGCCCTTTGCTTTGGCTCATATTTAGAGAACCAGTTGAGCTGTTAGCTCCAGTTCACGCCCGATGAAGCACTAAAATAGACGCCTTTTTATGTAAGACATCATTTAGAAATTTGTCTAGTTTTCATGCACAAATGCAAAAAGTTGAAATAACGCGGAACGCGGAAGCCGCTCTTTGCCAATTGGCTCATATTAGATGAACCAGTGAAACTGTTAACTCCAATTGTCAATGCCTGATAGAGCACTAAAATACGCATTGTTTTTTATGTAAGATCATTTTTAGAAATTTGTCTAGTTTTCATGCAACAATTGCAAAAATTTGAAAATTAACGCGGATAGCGGAAGCCGCTGCTTGCATGGCCATTTTAGAGAAACAGTTGAGCTGTAATGCTCCAGTTGGTCACTGCCCGATAAGCACTAAATACGTTTTTTTTTTCAGACATCATTTTGAAATGTCTAGTTTTCATGCAAAATGGCAAAAATTTTGAAATTAACGCGCGATCGACGGAGCGCTCTTTGCCATTGGCTCATTTTTAGAGAAACAGTTAAGCTGTTAGCTCCATGTCACTGTTCGATGAAGCACTTAAATACGCGCTTTTATGTAAGACATCATTTTAGAAATTTGTGTAGTTTCATGCAAATGGCAAAAATGAAATTAAAGCGGGATCGCGGAAGCCGCTTTTTGCCATTGGCTCATATTAGAGAACCAGTTTGAGCTGTTAAGCTCCGGTGTCACGCCCGATAGGCACCTAAAATACGCACATATTTATGTAAGACATTCTTTTAGAAATTTGGTCTAGTTTTCAAGCAAAAATGTCAAAATTGATATTAACGCGGATCACGGGAGCCGCTCATTGCCATTGGTTCATTAGAGAGAACCAGTTGAGCTGTGTAAGCTCCTGGGTCACTGCCCGATAGAGCACTAAAAAACACACTTTTTTATGCCGACATCTCAGAGAATTTGTCTGGTTTTCAATGCAAATGACAAAAATTTGAAATAACGCGGATCGTGGAAGCCGCTCTTTGCATTGCGTCATTTTAGAGAACCAGTTAAGACTGTTATGTCCACTTGTCACTGTTCGATGAAGCACTAAAATACGCGCTTTTAGTTAGACATCATTTATATAAATGTTGTCCTGTGTTTTCATTGCAAATGCAAAAATTTGAATTATATCACTTTTTTATATCCCACGCTCTTTCGAGAAATTGTCTAGCGTTCACGCAAAATGCAAAATTTGAAACTTACGCGGTTCGTGAAGCCGCTCTATCCATTGTCCTCATAAAGTTGAAATTAACGCGAACGGAAACCGCCCCTTGCCTTTGCTCATATTTAGAGAACCTTTGAGCTATAAGGTCCAGTTGTCACTAGCTCATAGAGCCAAAAATACGCACTTACTTTTTAATGTAGACGTCATTTTAGAATTTGTCAAGTTTTCATGCGAATTGCAAATTTTTAATTAACGCGGTCGCGGAAGCCCTCTTTGCCAATGGCTCATATTAGAGAACCATTGTTGGCTGTTAAGTTCCGTTGTCACTGCC
>JAJTJO010000007.1:0-143470 GCA_024550625.1 Dendroctonus valens | reverse complement strand
CATTCCGGACTCCCACCCTGCCACCGCTGTTTCCTGCCTCGTCCTCATTTAATATGTCGCCCACTTTTGCTATCAGCGTCGCCACTTTTCGTGTGCTCCGGGCTTAGTCGTTTGACGGGAGATCGCTTCTCCGCGTCCATACGCCCCTTTTTATAAGCCTCACTGGCGATCTTGGCAGGGACTGTCTTCTGGGGATGGCGCCCATGTCCTCGCTTTGTTTTTCCATGTTTTCCCAGTTGTATGTTTTTCTTTTCTTCTCTTCTTCTTCATCTCTTTTTGCTCCGTGGGTCCTTTTTTTTCCCCTTTTCGTTGTCCTCTTTTTCCCCCCTTTTTTTTTTTTTTTTTTTTTTTTTTTTTTTTTTATGGGGGGGTAGGGGCTGTGCCGCCGGTCAAGTTTAGCTTTGAGGCTACCCTCTTCCGACGCACCGTTCACGTGTTATTCGCACTTTTTGAAAATGTCAAAGACAGTATTTAGGGGCGTGCCCTTTGTCCACTTTTTAACTGTTTTTAGTTTTCTGCGTCGCCCCGTTTGTCTGCAATTCGCGTAAAACTGTTTTTTAATTTCCCCGCACTAAACGCACCCTTTAAATTGTCCCTGCGTTGTTATTTTTTCCCTCCGGTCTATAGTTCACCCGTGTAAATTAAGGGAAAAAGTTTTAATTTTTTTTCCAATGGGGTGGTTGATACAACCCCTTTGTACCACCTCGCACTCCTGGAATCGTTTCCGCGCCCTCGCGCACCCTTATTTATAAATAAAACCAAATGATGCGCAGATGTCTATATTTGTGACATGTGTTTGGCAAATATTGCTTTAATTTATTAAAGTCCATATATTGTCCCTTAGTAAGTTTCCCTACTTACCCTAACAAATATTGCCTTCAATTTATCAAAGTCCATATATTGTCCCTTAGTAAGTTTCCCTACTTACCCTAACAAATCAAGTCCTTGCAGATCTAGTCCGTTTTGCATTGTCCACCCTGCAAATCTCGGCCGATTTTTCGGGCCAGTTTACTATGGTCCACTATTCGCTTATCGCGAATTATTGCTGTTTTTTACGTTGACAAACACACACACAAATGATCCTAAATGTTCACTATAAGTCCACAAATTTACCGTGTAATCCACTAACTACACTTATTAACTAGCTTATTGTCTAATTTACTGTCCACCGTTTCCGGATCGCACCACTAATTTACTAACTATCCTCTATTTAATTATCCTACTGCCTATATTTATTATGAACTTATAAACGATTAAATATACTAAACTGCAAACATCCGTGAATTAAATTGCTCCGGTATTTCGCCCGAACTCTTTGAATGCCAGATGCGTACTGAAAGAGTGGGATATCTATATATATCTCTATCGAGAGTGGGATACAGTGGAAAAAGGAAGAGAGTTATATCAAATCTGCAAGGAAGTGGGACGGGTAGTGCTGAGCATATCCTTCAAGGTGATCCAGCTCGCAACTGGACACGGGAACCTCAATGCGTACCTGAAGCTGTTCGGCAAAGTGAACGACGCATAGTGCTCTTGTGCAACCGGAGAAGGAACGGTAGAGCACGTGAAGTTTAGGTGCCCAAGGGCCGACAGAAACGCGGCAAGGTAACATGTGTGCATCGAATTCAGGTCGTTGGACACCCACCTGCGGAAGGATGGTAAAAAACGCGTGACAGCCAGAAACTCAACAAGTGGGACGAAATGTCTATGGTCACCGAGGAGATGGCGGAAAATGCATGATTAGGACACTGCGCCATAAGTAATCAGGTAAGATAAAAATCAGGACAGCGCGCGAATAGACAATAAGGCCAATGTGCGGATAGAATAGGTAGACAATAAGGACAGTGCAGGGAAAATCTAAATAGTTGCTATATTAGGTTAGACGATAGATGTAGCAGATTAGAGTAGAATAGGTTCACCCTTTCTCCGCGAATTGGTTGGGAGGAGGTCCATGGTATGGAGAAGGAGTTCTAATGGGTAGTTTCGCAACGATCGTAGGTGTGCGGAAACGCGAGAATGGTGAAGGGGTATGCCGGAAGGTAGGAACCCGGGCAGAGCGGCGACGTTCGAACACACACACATGGGGCGCTCCTGAGACGAATGCGACGAACCGAGGCGTTGGTGGTTGGGGACTTCACCTCCAAGTCGCCGGAATGGGGATCACCATCGAGGATCGTAGAGGGGCCTTGCTAGCATTACCCGTCGGAGGCACTCGGCCTCCTGACGGAATCCTTCCCGGGACTGCTGATTGATATTTTCAATGGCTTGTGAAATCGCAGAATTTCCCGAAGAGCTGGAAACTGGTAGACTAGTCTTGATTCCTTAGCAGGCAAGCCGCTGCTCGAGGACACCAGGGCCTTTGTGCCTGATTAACACCATCGCCAAGCTGTTCGAACACCTAATTAAGGCCCGTCTAGAGGAGGAACTAATGGAAAGGGGAGACCTGGCCGATAACCAGTACGGCTTCAGGAAAGGCAGGAGTGCGGTGCAGGCTGTGGAGCGGGTCATCGAGATGGCCCGGGCTACAAACCTGGGACGCGACGGGATAGGCGGGAACAGATGATGTGTCTTCATCATCCTGGATGTCCGGAACTCATTCAATAGCGCCTCGTGGGCCACCCTGATCAGGGCATCGGAGCTTTGAGAAGTGTCGGGATACCTGATGAACATCATCAAGGACTATCTCTAGGATAGAGAGATATTTCTAGACTCAAGTGTTTGCAGACGCTGAGGCTGACTGTGGGCATCCCCCAGGGTTCTGTATCGGCCCCCTCCTCTGGATTATATTGCATCACACGGTTTTGAGGCTGAAATTGTCACCGGGGCCCGAACCACAGGGTTTGCGGATGACATAGGGCTAATGGTTTCTGCAGGTAGCAGACAAGACTTGATTGATAAGACTGACAGTGCGCTGCACACAATCACAGCATGGCTGCGGGACAACTGCATCACCATTGTGCCGGAGAAGACAGAGTCTGTCATTCTGTCGGAAAAGGAAGAGGGAGACATATCTTTCATCGTCGGCGGAACCCTAGTAAAACCTCAGCACAAGTGAGGTATCTGCGAGTGTCCGTCAGCCAGGACCTCCTCCAACCCGCAGATTAGGGCGGCACATCGAGGGGGCCACACAAAAAGGGCGTCAAAGAAGATCGGGGAACTTGTCCAGGCTGATGCCAACATCGGCGGCCCGGACTCCGCCAAGAGGAAGGCCATCTATATACGGTCGTGGAGTCAATGGTTTCCTGTAGACATGCGGCTCCCCGTGTGGCATGGACTGGACAACATTCGCCAAATATCGCATAACTGATCAATGCAGGTAACACGGAGAGCTCTCCTTCAAGTTCAGGTCGCCCTCTGGATACCGCACAATGTCGGGAACTCTGGTGATTACGGGGATGCCACCCATGGACCATGATCCTGAGTGAAGGAGGGAAGCGGCCTTCACGCGGTGGGGGATGGCGGACATTTGTTGAATCTGCGAGGAAAGCCGCGAGGGACGCCTCAGGAGCCTGTGGGATGCCCAGGTGGGATGCCCTCTTGGAAAAAGGCCCAGTGGACTGAGAGGCTGATTGGACCTCCGACCGTGGCTGGACTATAAACACTGTTAACTGTAAAAACTGTAAAAAGTTTACACCTGGCATTCAAACCGTTCGGACGAAATTCCAGTTGTACGCTATTTAATCGTGGATATTTGCGATTCGTTAAATATAAGTTTAAGTTAGTAAGATTAAGATCAATATTAGACAAATAGTTAATACGTGTAAATTTAGTGGTGCGATCCGGAAACGGTGGACAAATATAGACAAATAAGTAGTTAATAGGTGTAAGTTAGTGGAATTAAACGTTAATATTTAGTATAAAATTGGACATTCAGAGACACTTGTTGCGAATTAACGATCGAAAAACACTAACAATTCGCGATAAGCGAAGTGAGGACGAAAGTGAACTGGTCCGAGAAATCGCCAAAATTTGCAACTCGGACGAAAGCAAACCAGTCCACAGCTGTAAAGACTTAGCAACAAGGAAGTGTAAGAAACCCCACAGAGGGTAAGTAAGGGACATTTTATGGTTAAGGTTTATTGTTACTGTAACATTACAACATAGGAAATTATAAAAAACATTTAAGGTCAACTAAAAGTTGACATTCAACAAACCTGTGGCGAATGCGCGTTAAACACAAAAACTTGAAACCAAGGGTGCGCGTAATCGGAAGGACTCTCGAGTGCTGGAGGAAGTACAGAGGGGTCACCATCTACAGTACCCCAGACCACCCAGAGAAAAAATAAAATTTTTGTTTTATTTTTCACGGACAAACTAAGGCCGGAACTGGAAAAAACCGAACAGGAACCAATATAAGGGTTTGTGAGCGCGGGGAATTAAAAAAAAGTTTTTCGACAATTGCGACAAACGGGGTGTCGAAGAAACACAAAAACAATTAAAAAGTGGCTAACGGACCCACCCCGAAATACTGTCTTTGAACACTTAATAAAAGTTGAATAACTCGAGAACGGTGCGTCGGCGAAAGGGGCTGACAAAGTTAATTTTGACCGGCGGCACAGCCCCTACCCGGAACTAACGGCGGCGGGGTCGATCGCGATTTCCGGCGAAACCGTGCGTCGGAACAGGGACCGTCAAAGAAGAAAGTGATCAGGAGCACGGCGGCTACCCCCATAAAAAAGGGGGGGGGCAAAGGGGTCAACGCAAAAGGGGTCAACGCAGCAAAGGAAATGGATGAAGAAAGGAAGCGAAAAACAACTTACAACTGGGATGATATGAAAAAAACAGGGCGAAGGACATGGGCGCCATCCCAAAACGGCAGTCCCTACCAAGATCGCCAGTGAGGCTGTATAAAAAGGGGCGGATGGAGGCAGAGAAGCGGTCTCCCACCAAACACCTCATTCCGGTGCAAGAGGAGGAAAGTGGCGTCCCTGACACTAAGGTGGGAAAGATCCTGAACGAGGATGAGGCAGGACGACAATGTGACAGAGTGGGAATCCGGGTATGAACAGCTCGGACAATCAATGAGGGCGAACAAAGACAGAGGAAGACAACAACAGGAGGGGCACAGAAAGTGGGGCAGTTGATAAGCCTGCAAACAGGACATTCTAAGAGCGGTCAGCAGGTACACCTCTGGAACGGTGCAGTTAACAGGAAGGACAGAGGTGAGATCTACGAGGACACCAGAGGGAATCCAGCCAAACATTCTCATTCACCACACAGAACGTCAAATTGATGAAACAAAAAGCGAGGAGATGCAGGCGCTGAGACCAAGGATAATAAGGGAACTGAAAAAGGACGGAACGGCAAACACACTGAAAGGCACCACCACGGAGAAAAAAAATCAGGACAAAGGAAGGCAACACGGACAAAAACGGGACACAAAAGAAATGATAGACCCACGCATGGGCAATGTTCCTTCAGAGACACAAACGGACACGGAGACTGAAGGTGAGTGGAGGGCGCCAAAAAGAAGGACAAAACAGGACAGAACAAAAGAAAACCTACGCCGATGCAATGGCACAAGGAAACAGTCAAGGAGACACGACTGACGGATGGAAGACACCAGAGAGGAAGGACAGGCTAACGACGCTCATACAGATACCAGAAGGACAAAGACACGCGGACATCATAAAAACAATTAAAAGAGACAGCACAAGAGGAGGCATGGAAAACGGGCGGAATCCGGGGATTCGCCACAAACCAATTCGGGAGAGCTGGAAATCCACTACAAAGACGGGACACAACAGAAACTAATAGGCGACAAAATCAAGACAAGACCGGAATCACAGATAAAACCCACTACAGGGGACAAACCCGAAACTACTGATCACGGGTGTAATGAGGGGATATACGGACGACGAACTTATGGACGCAATAATCACAGGAAACAAGGAACTGCCACAGGAGCTGGGAGGACAATATAAAAGACAAACTGAAAGTGGTGAGGAGGGTGAATGCCGCACTGTGCTTCAAGTGCCACAAGTTCGGAAACCCGTACAATATTGCACGGAGCGGGGCAAGGTGCCATGTGTGCGGGGCAGCCCCACGAGGGCCGCCTGTGTACGTCTGGCAAACCGGACTGTCATAAATTGCGCGTCACAAGGAACGCACCAGGGACATGAGACACCACACGGCGAGAGACAGGCTGTGCCCCTTGTACCAAAGGAAGCAAGACATAACCACAAACAAACGTAACTACAGAGCAACACTAACAGACAGACATGAAAATACTACAAATTAACGTAAGACAGAGGGAAGGCGGCGAAAGCAACTCTTAGACAAATACAAACCGACCACGACATAGACATCGTCATGCTGCAAGAACATACACAACGTACAGACCGACCAACAAAAACAAAAAAAACTCAACAATGGACGTGAACTCAAAAACGGAAAATATGGATAAAGGACAAACATAGACTACACGAGAAATACGGAACTTCGAAACGACAACACAACGACAAAACGAATAAACAACAAAGCGGGCAACACGTACGTAACATCCATATACGACGAACCAGGGGGAATAGAACACGAGACTAGAGGAATACGACAGAAGACTGCGCGAACACACACACAAATTAGACAAACACCTACTATGCGGAGACATCAATGCACACAGTGACATATGGGGCAACAACGTTAATGACAAACGCGGAGAGGACCTGATCAACTGGACTATAGACAACGGCTACACATTGGAAAACAAAAAATACGAACAACCCTACATTTCAAGGACCGATGGGAAGCAGCTACGTAGACATGATATTAACAAAAAACTTACGCACTAAAAACTGGACGGTTAACGCAGACGAGACGCTCTCGGGCACACAAATACATAACATACGAAATAGACATTGAACACACGACAACCAAACGCAAAAGGGACCACTTATGACTATATTAATACAAGCTGGACACGCTACGGGGACAAATAAAACTACAAACCGACCAACTAGACTGGAACCGGAGTGTCGACGACATAGCGGACAGCTTTGACAAGATTGCAGTCAAGCATGGCGCCGACACATTAGGACAAGACGTTTCGAGAAGGGACGAGACAGGATGGTGGAGCGAGACACTGACAGACAGAGGAAACAACTCAACAGGGAACGAGGGAACTACAAGCAACAACAGACGACTACGAAAGAAAACGCAAAGGAAACGACAATACAGAGAACACCGACGGGGAAAACAAAAAGTTCATCAACCAAACGAGACAGCGGACATACGACCAAGACATCACGGACACACTGAAGGACGCCACCTGCCCAAAGCCTGGAACATCCTGGCGGGGAAAAACATACAGACATAAACAAAACGATACGAAATGACGACGGGACATATACCGAGACAGAGGAGAACAAACAGGAATACCTTGCGCGGAAATATTTCCCGCAGGACGCACCGGAGGACGACAACGAGGATATGGGGGAAATAAGAACGACGAAACACGAATATAAACAGGACACCGAACCAACAATAACGATGACAGAAATACACAACATTGTGAATGGACTACAAAAACACAAAGCGACCGGAACAGACAAAATACCCAACGAGGCGGCGAGACATATTCTGAATGCAACGGACGACAAACTGGCGCGACTTTACAACAGGTGTCTGGACGACCGCACGTTTCCAGCTTGCTGGAAGCGATGCCGTCTCGTCTGGATCCCCAAGAAAGGCGGCAACCCACGGCCCATTTCCATCCAGCCACACTTGGGAAAATACTCGACAAACTTATAAACAGTCGGCTACAACTCGTACTCGAGACGGAGGACAGCTTAGGACAAACGACAGTACGGCTTCAGGGAGCGGAAAAGTACGATCGACGCAATAGGAAAACTTGTAGACAAAATACAGACAAACAAGAACAAGAGACTACATCAACAAATAGTCACGCTGGACCTTGCCAACGCTTTCAACTCGGATGGAAGCATATTATAATGGGAGAGTTGGCAAGGACGAACATTACAACCAACCTAGCGGGACTAATAGACAACTTCCTGACAGACAGACGGATACAGACCAAGGACGCAACATACAACATGACGAAGGGCTGCCCACAAGGATCCAGCATGGGCCCAACACTCTGGCTGCTGGTGATGGAAGGGTGGTTCCTAACTATGGACCAAACAACGCAGAGGTGGAAGGAGGAACAAGCGACTTTAAGGAACGTGGACATACAATACGTGGACGAACTGACATACATTCAGGCATTCGCGGACGACCAAGTGATCATTATCACGGGAGAATCTGCGAAAAGGATTGAAAACAAATGGACATACGTATGGGACGGGTGCAGAAAATGGGCAAGACAGACAGGGACGAAATAGAACACAAAAAAGACGGAGGCTATGTTCATCGGCACCAAGAAGATCCGGCCGCCGACATTGAAAACAGACAATGTCAAAATAGAACAAAACGACAACATCAAATACCTCGGTAATCACAATCGACGGACAACTAAACTTCGCCAGACGCATATACAAAGGAAACACAAAGTAGAAGAAACAGCAGTAAAACTTGGACACAGGATAAAGCGACTGTGGGGGACAAACCAGACGACATTGGTACGAATAGTGCAGAGAGCAATAAGACCGGCAGTGCTGTACGGCTCCGAGGTATGGGGACACAGGGCAGACGAAACAAAACAAGAAAGACCACACCCGAACATGGAACACTTCAAGCCACAGACACACCATCACATCAACAGAAGACAAGAAGAATACACACAGACGCCACCGTGAAGACGAACGGACGGACAGCAATAGGGATACACATTGAAGACGCTGACGACCACAAAGTACAAATAACGGACGAGACTAAAATACACAACGCTGAGACGTACGCGGCAATTAAAGCCATCATAACCATATAGCCACCAGCCAATACGAGACAATACAAAAACATTACGATACTAACGGATAGACAAGAAACAGCACAGAACATCAACAGAGGAAAGACGACAACAAAGGCAATTACTGAACTACAGCGACACATGGAACAACGACACAAGAAAGGATGGCAGACGGGGATAACATCTGCGAAAGGACACGACAAGAACAACATACACAACGCTATAGCGCACAGGCTGGCGAGTGACGGCGCCGAACTTACGGACGTGACAGAAGACACAACCAGATACAACACTAAGACAAACAAAGGATGGGCCAAGACAAGACTAAACATGACAATGGACACATGGCAGGACTATTGGGACAAAAGTGACATAGGACGACAACTCTACGACATTTGCAGGACGGTGGGGCCCGCGATACAATTATAACGACATTCAAAGGGACACAATTCGCAACAGGACATGGAAATATCAAACAATACTTACACAGATTCAAACTGACAGACAGCGCGACATGTAGATGTGGAACGGAGGACGAAACAATCGACCACATTAAGCACAACGTTTCGCATATTTTCCTGACTGTACTTTAATTCATTCCAATATATTCCTGGGTTTCAGTCAATTTTACTGTTTATTATTTAAAATGTTACAAAAACGTTTCGGTGTCTTTCTCCACCATCATCAGTTTGTCTAAAATATACATTTACAGTCATCATCAATTCAAATAAAAACTCTAACCAAATTTCACACATTAAAATACAATTACATACATATTAAAAAGCATATTAAGAACATTGGCTTTCAGGTGATGAGTCAGGATAAACATATCCGGGAAAAGACTAGAATCTATTGTCTAGAGATTCAAACCTCAACCTCAACTTACGTGTATAGTTCCTAACATGGCAACACTCAACTGGTTACTGAATTTTCCATATTTTATTCGATATCAGGCGAGCGAAACAAAAAAAACTGTTTATATTACGGTTTTTTCTTTTTTTGCTTTTCAGGAATGCTGAGAATGGAGAAAGACACCGAAACGTTTTTGTAACATTTTAAATAATAAACAGTAAAATTGACTGAAACCCAGGAATATATTGGAATGAATTAAGCACAACTGTACAGAGACCGACAGACAGCAAGCAAGACAACATATAAGGACTAAGTACGGCAACTACAACGTAACACTAAGACATCAGGACGGCAACAACGACCAGGACATATGGAAACTAAACGAATGAGCTGAACTGGTGATGCGCAAGGAGGAACTAGAATAAACAGATAATAGATAGAACTTAAGGGTTAGCGTAGTGAACGTGTAACAGTTTTCGAATAGGATAATGTCTTTTTCCCCGTAATTTGGAGGGAGGAGGTCCAAGGAACGGAGAAAGAAGTTCCATTGGTGGTCGTTTCGCGAATAGTGGGTGTGCATAACACAAGGGGACAAATGAGGTATACCGAAAGGTAGGTACCGGGGCATTGTGCCCATCAACATGTATGTTTTTCCCCGCCAGGATGTTTCAGGCTTTGTGCCAGGTGGCGTCCTTCAGTGTGTCCGTGATGTCTTGGTCGTAAGTCCGCTGTCTCGTTTGGTTGATGAGCTTTTTGTACTCCCGTCGGTGTTCTCTGTATTGTCGTTTCCTTGCGTCTCTTTCGTCGTCGTCTGTTGTTGCTTGTAGTTCCCTTCGTTCCCTGTTGAGTTGTTTTCTCTGTCTGTCCAGTGTCTCGTTCCACCATCCTGTCTCGTCCCCTTCTCGTAACGTCTTTGTCCTAATGTGTCGGCGACATGCTTGACTGCAGATCTTGTCAAAGCTGTCCGCTATGTCGTCGACACTCCCGTCCCAGTCTAGTTGGTCGGTTTGTAGTTTTATTTGGTGATCGTAGCGTGTCCAGTTTGTATTAATAAAGTCATACGTGCTCCTTTTCCGTTTGGTTGTCGTGTGTTCAATGTCTATTTCGTATGTTATGTATTTGAGGGCCGAGAGCGTGTCGTGTTCCTTGACCGTCCAGTTTTTAGTGCGTAAGTTTTTTGTTAATGTCATGTCTACGTAGCTGTTCCCATCGGTCCTTGAAATGTAGGTTGTCTTCTGTCGTATTCCTCTAGTCTCGTGTTTTTATTCCCCCCTGGTTCGTCGTATATGGATTTTATGTACGTGTTGCCCGCTTTGTTGTTTAATCGTATTGTCGTTATGTTGTAGTTCGTAAGTTCCGTTATTATCGTGTAGTCTATGTTGTCCTTTATCCATATTTCCGTCTTCGAGTTCCGTCCGTTGTTGAGTTTTTTTTGTTTTATTGGTCGGTCTGTATGTTGTCTAGGGTTCTTGCAACATGACGATGTCTATGTCGTGGTCGGTTTTGTATTTGTCTAATAGTGCTGTCGCTGCCTTCCCTCTGTCTACGTTAATTTGTAATATTTTCATGTCTGTCTGTTATTGTTGCTTCCGTAGGTTACATTCGTTTGCTGGTATTGTCTTGCCTTTCTTTGGTACACGGGGCACAGGCTGTCTCTCGCCGTGTGATGTCTCATGTCCCTGGGCGTTCCTTGTGACGCGCAGTTAGGACAATCCGGATTGCCAGACGTACACTGGCGAACCTCGTGTGGCCCCCCGCACACTTGCCCGCTCCGTGCAATACTTGTACGGGTGTCCGAACTCGTGGCACTTGAAGCACAGTGCCACGTTCACCTCCTCCCTTATGTATATTTCGCTTAGGTCAATGTATATTTTTCCCTTTTTCACCAGGGTCCTGAAGGCCTCGGGTGTTGCTTCCATGGTCACGTTTTCTTTTGTTTCGTTTATGCACGTTGTCCTCCTCACCACTTTCAGTTTGTCCTTTATGTTGTCTCCTAGCTCCTGTTGCAGTTCCCTGTTTTCCGTAATTATTGCGTCCATCAACTCGTCGTCCGTATATCCCCTCATGACACCCGTAATCAAAAGTTTCGGGATTGTCCTCTGCAGCGGTTTGATCTGTATTTCCGGTCTAGTCTTGATCTTGTCGTCTATTAGTTTCTGTTGTGTCCCATCTTTGTAATGGATTGCCAGCTGTCCCGAGTTGGTTTTGGCGAATCCCCGGATTCCACCCGTTTGCCTTGCTTCTTCTTGTGCTGTTTCCTTTATTGTTTTATTATGTCCGCTTGTCTGTGTCCTTCTGGTATTTGTTTGAGCGTCGTTAGTCTATCCTTTCTCTCTGGTATCCTCCATCCTTCCCGTCGTGTCTCCTTGGCTGATTCCTTGTCCTATTGCATCCGCGTAAGTTTTTTTGTTCTGTCCTGTCTTGTCCTTCTTTTTGCGCTCCTCCACTCGCCTTCGGTCTCCGTGTCTGTTTTTGTTTCTGTAGGAACATTGTCCATGCGTGGTGGATCATTTGTCTGTCCCGTTTTGTCAGTATGCTTTCCTTTATCCTATTTTTTTTCCATGGTGGTGCCCTTCTGTGTGTTTGCCGTTCCATCCCTTTTTAGTTCCCTTATTTCTTTGGTCAGAGCCTGCATCTCCCGCTTTTGTTCTTCAATTTGTCGTTCGATCTGGGTGAATGACATGTTTGACCTGGTTTCCCTCCTGGTGTCCTCGTAAATCTCACCAGGAGTCCAAGCATGATGTCCGTCATTTCATTAACCCTTGCCATTTCTGTCTCCCTGTCCTCCCTGTTAAACTGCATCTTTCCCGATGTGTACCTGCTGACCGCTCGTAAAATGTCCTGTTTGCAGGCTCCCCTCCCAGGCATCACCTGCCCTACCTTTTGTGCCCCTCCTGTTGTTGTCTTCCTCTGTCCTTGTTGCCCTGATTGTGTGTCCGAACTGTCCATCCCGGATTACCATTCTGTCGTGTTTGTCGGTCTTGCCTCGTCCTCGTTTATAAATCTCTCCCACTTTGGCTATCAGGGACGCCACTTTTTCTTGTTGTTCCGGACTAAGGTTGTTGGCGGGAGACCGCTTCTCTGCCTCCATCCGCCCCTTTTTATACATTCGCACTGGCGATCTGGGTAGGGACTGCCCAGATTGCACCCATTTCGTCGCCCTGTTGTGCAATTACTTCCCAGTTGTAAATCGTTTTTCTTTTTCGTTCGTCCCCTTCGTCCATTGTCTTGCTGCGTTTACCCCTTTACCACTTTTTTTCTTTTTTTATGGGGGGGTAGCCGCCGTGCTCCTGATCACTTTTCCCTTTGACGGTCCCCTGTTCCGACGCACGGTTTCGCCGGAAATCGCGATCGACCCCGCAGCCGTTAGTTCCGGGTAGGAGCTGTGCCGCCGGTCAAAATTAACTTTGTAAGTCCCTTTCGCCGACGCACCGTTCTCGAGTTATTCCACTTTTATGAATGTTCAAAGACATTATTTCGGGGGGGGGGGTCCGTTAACCACTTTTTAAGTGTTTTTGTATTTCTCCGACACCCCGTTTGTCCGCAATTATCGAAAAACTTTTTTTAAATTTCCCGCACTCACAACGCCCTTATGTTGGTTCCTGTTCTGTTTTTTTCCAGTTCCGGCCCTCAGTTTGGTCCGTGTAAATAAAACAAAAAATTTTATTTTTTTTCTCTGGGGGTGGTCGGTACGACCCCTCTGTACTTCCTCCAGCACTCGAAGTCCTTCCGCGATTACGCGCACCCTTGATTTTAAGTGTTTTTGTGGATAACGCGCATTCGCCACTAGTTCACTAAATGACTGTCTTGTTGTCAACTTTTTAGTTGTCCTTAAATGTTTTTATATAGTTTTCTAATGTTGTAATGTTACAGTGTATAAAGCTTAAACTTAATTGTCCCTTACTTACCCTCTTGTGGGGTATTTTCTTTCTCTTCCCTTGCTTGCTAAGTCCTTTCAAGTTTGGAATATTTTACCTTCGTCCGCGCTGCAAATCTTGGCCGATTTCTGGGACCAGTCGACTTTGGTCCGCACTCTCCTTATCGCGAATTTATAAAGTTTTTCGACTGGTAATCCGCACACGAACGACCAATTTTGTCCTAAATTTGACCGTATAAGTTCACTTAATTTACACTTATAACTACTTATTCTTCTATATTTGTGCACCGTTTCCGGATCGCATCACTAAATTAACACTTATTAACTATTTATTTAATACTATAACTTAATCTTAATAACTTAAACTTATCTTTATCGTAGGTCCGGTGACCACTTTTTAACTATTTTGGATTTCCGCCGACACCCCGTTTGTCCGCAATTGACGGAAAACTATTTTTTAAATTTCCCAGCGCTCACAACACCCTTATGATGATCCCGTATTGTTTTTTTTTAGTTCCGGCCCTTAGTTTGTCCGTGTAAATTAAACCAAAAAGTTTTTTTTATTTTTTTCTCTGGGGTGGTCGGTACGACCCCTCTGTACTTTCTCCAACTCTCGAAAGTCCTTCCGCGTTTACGCGCACCCTTGTTTTTGAATTTTTTTTATATATCGCGCATTCACCACTGTTTCGTGAATTGTCTGTTATAAAATTAAAATCCCTTAACCGTTAGTATCCCTACTTACCAAGGTTAAGTCCTTACAATGTGGACTGGTTTACTTTCGTCCACGCTGCAAAACTTGGCCGATTTCTCGGACCAGTTCACTTTCGTCCTCACTTTGCTTATCGCGAATTGCTAATGTTTTTCTGCCGATAGTTCACCCACAAATGTCTCTGAATGTCCAATTTTATACTAAATATTAACGATTAATTTCACTAACTTACACCTATTAACTACTTATTTGTCTATATTTGTCCACCGTTTGCGGATCGCACCACTAAATTTACACTTATTAACTATTTGTCTAATATTTTACCTTAATATGACTAACTTAAACTTATATTTATAGAATCGCAAATATCCACGATTAAATATCGTACAACTGGAATTTCGTCTGAACGGTTTGAATGCCAGGTGCAAACAGTGTTTACAGTTCAGCCATGGTCGGAGGTCCCCAATCAGCCTCCTAGTCCACTGGGCCTTTTCCAAGAGGGCATCCCACCTGGCCTCCCACAGCGCCCCTGAAACGTCCCTCGCGGCTTGCCTCGCAGATCACAAATGTCCGCCACCGCCGTCGTGAAGCCGCTTCCGCTCCTTCATCAGGAGGTCCATGGGTGGCATCCCCGTAATCACATGAGCTCCCGACATGGGTCTATCCAGAGGCGACCTAAAGGAGGGCTCTCCGTTGTACCCCATTGATCATTATGCGATATTTTGCGAAGGTTGCCCAGTCATGCCACACGGGAGCCGCATACAGAACCATTGACTCCACGACCGTATATAGAGCCTTCCTCTTGGCAGAGTCCGGGCCGCCGATGGTGGGCATCAGCTTGGACAAGTCCCCGATCTGCTTTGACGCCCTTTGTGTGGCCCCCTCGATGTGCCTCCCTAATCTGCGGTCCTGGCTGATGGACACTCTCAGATACCTCACCGTGTGCTGAGGTTTTACTAGGGTTCCGCCGACGATGAAAGATATGTCGTCCCTCTTCCTCTTTCCCGACAGAATGACAGACTCTGTGTTCTCCGGCACAATGGTGATGCAGTTGTCCCGCAGCCATGCTGTGATTATGTCCAGCGCACTGTCAGTCTTATCAATCAAGTCTTGTCTGCTACCTGCAGAAACCAATAGCCCTATGTCATCCGCAAACCCTGTGGTTCGGGACACCGGTGACAATTTCAGACTCAAAACCGTGTGACGTAATATTATAAAGAGGAGAGGGCCAGGTACAGATCCCTGGGGGATCCCCACAGTCAGCCTCAGCGTCTGCAATCACTTGGAGTCTAGAAATATCTCTCTAACCTAGAGATAATCCCTGAAAATGTTCATCAGGTATCCCGACACTCCTCAAAGCTCCGATGCCCTGACCAGGGTGGCCCACGAGGCGCTATTGAATGAGTTCCGGACATCCAGGATGATGAAGACACACCATCTGTTCCCGCCTATCCCGTCGCGTCCCAGGTTTGTAGCCCGCGCCATCTCGATGACCCGCTCCACAGCCTGCACGGCACTCCTGCCTTTCCTGAAGCCGTACTGGTTATCGGCCAGGTCTCCCCTTTCCGACAGTTCCTCCTCTAGACGGGCCTTAATTAGGTGTTTGAACAGCTTGGCGATTGTGTTAATCAGGCACAAAGGCCCTGGAGTCCTCGAGCAGCAGCTTCGCCTGCTAATGAATCAAGACTAGTCTACCAGTTTTCCAGCTCTTCGGGAAATTCTGCGATTTCAGCAAGCCATTCAAAATATCCATCAGCAGTCCCCGGAAGGATTCCGTCAGGAGGTCGAGTGCCTACGAAGGGTATCGTGCTGGCAAGACCCCTATACGATCCTCGATGGGTGATCCCCATTCCGGCGACTTGGCGGTGAAGTCCCCAACCATCAACGCCTCGGTTCGTCGCGTTCGTCTCAGGAGCGGCTCCATGTGTGTGTGTTAGAACTTGGCCGCTCTGCCCGGGTTCCTACATTCCGGCATACCCCTTCACCTGTCTCGCGTTTCCGCACACCTACGATCGTTGCGAAACCACTCCCATTAGAACTCCTTCTCCATACCATGGAGCTCCTCCCAACGAATTCGCGGAGAAAGGGTGGACCAATTCTACTCTAATCTACTACATCTATCGTCTAACCTAATATAGCAACTATTTAGATTTTCCCTGCACTGTCCTTATTGTCAACCCTATTCTATCCGCCCATTGTCCTTATTGTCAATTCGCGCGCTGTCCTGATTTTTATCTTCCTTGATTACTTATGGCGCAGTGTCCTAATCATACATTTGCCGCCATCTCCTCGGTGAGCATAGACATTTCGGCCCACTTGTTGAGTTTCTGGATGTCACGCGTTATTTTACTATCCTTCAGAAGGTGGGTGTCCAACGACCTGAATTCGATGCACACATGTTGCCTTGCCGCGTTTCTGTCGGCCCTTGGGCACCTAAACTTCACGTGCTCTACCGTTCCTTCTCCGGTTGCACAAGAGCACTGTGTGTCGTTCACTTTGCCGAACCGCTTCAGGTACGCATTGAGGTCCCGTGTCCACTTGCGAGCTGGATCGCCTTGAAGGATATGCCAGCACTCCCCGTCCCACTTCCTTGCAGATTTGATATAACTCTCTTCCTTTTTCCACTGTATCCCACTCTGTTAGCCACTCACTCATGATAGTGTCGTTCCGAACTTTCGCCCAGTCCCTGTTGGTCCTGAGGTTGTAGCGGTCTGTCTCAATTGTATGCGTGCCCGCCCCTGCCCCTTAATTTGCTAACGCGTGGGCTCTATCATTTGCACCGTTGGCTGCCTTGTGTCCTTCTTCCCAGGCTACTGCCGTCGTACCATCCTCTCGCATGGCGTTTTTCCATGAGCCTGAGGATGTCCGCGTGGATTCGTGGCCTGTCGCTGCCCTTGTTTATAGCCTCGGTTGTTTCGCGGCTATCCGTCCTGATAGCTATGTGTGGCTCGTTGTCTGCCATGCCTATCTCGTATGGCTTTCATGACTCCGAATGCCTCCGCAACCACTATCCTGGTGTTGTTCTCCAGTCTGAGTGCTACCTCGCGCCCTGGCATGGTTATGCCCGCTGCTGCTCTTCCGCTGCTCTTCAGTGTGGCGTCGGTGTGCATCTGGAACACTGGTTTCTTGTCGTTGATGCGCTCCTGAAGAATCGCCATGCTTGGGTTTAGCTTCTGTTTGTAGCCTATGGTTCTTTCTTGTTCGTTGGAGGTTGTCTGCTTGAAGCAGCTCTGCCTGACTTGTGCTTCAATCCACCATGGCGGTGTTCCGGCCAGAACCTGTAGTGCCGCCGTGAGTGTCGTGGCATAGGATTTGATTGCCAGGGTCGGTGCCGCTCTCATTGCCGCCTCTTTGCCATGCTTGTGCCCCACATTTCACTGCCGTAGAGCACTGTCGGTTTGAGTGCTCTTTGCGTTATGTGTATGAGGTTTTCCGGGTTGCATCCCCACACTCTTCTTGTTTTGTAGCCGATCCTAATGGCCATCTCCTCAATTTTGTGACGAACGCAGTTGACGTGATTCGTGTACGTCAGGTGTCTGTCTACTTGTATGCCCAGGTATTTCAGGCGACTGCGCTGTTCAATTGTGGTGTTCACCCTTTTTAGCGCCGGAGGTCGTATTGACTTTGCCGACACATACATGGCCTCCGTTTTGCCCTCGTTTTAGGTGGCGCCACTTTCGGCCGCCCACTCCTGACATGCGGTACAGACGATGCTCCACTTCCTCTCTATATTTTTCGCCGATGTCCCTTACATGACTAGCACCTGGTCGTTGAAGAAGGCTTGCAGCTCTTCTCACCTGTCCTGCTGCTGGTGTAGTTCCTCTGCCCAAGCTTCCCTGGCCGCGTCCAGTTTGTCGAACCAGCTCTGCATACCCACCAGCCAGAGTGTCGGCCCCATGCTGGATCCTTGTGGACACATATGTCAGGCCTCTCATGATGATTTTCATGTCCGTCAGGAAGCTGTTGATCATGCTGGCCAATGTTGTACTGATGTTGGTCTTACCGAGCCGATGTAGGATGTATGGTTTCCATGCCATATTGAAGGCGTTCTTCAGATGGAGCCCTGTTCTGTCGAATTTCATCGACCAGCCTACTCAGGGCTCCAATCGTGCTTCTGCCTTCTCGGAACCCATATTGTCTAGGGTCCAGGTGTCCGCCGTTCTCCAGGAGGTGTTGCGTCTTTCCATTGATGACCTTGTCCAATATTTTCCCCGGCGTTGGATGTAGGCTTATAGGTCTTAGGGTGCCGTCTTTCTTTAGCAGCCACACAACTTTGCTGATCTTCCAGCATGCGGGGAACACCCGCTCCTTGAGGCAGAGGTTATAGAGCTGGAGTAGCCTTTCGCCCATTGCCCGCAGGATTTGTTGTGCCGCATCGTTAGGGATTTTGTCGATGCCCGTTGCCTTTTTGTGCTTCAGTTGGAACACTGCGTTCTCCAGCTGGATGCTGGTGGCTGCTCGTCGTTGCCGAAGGTGGGCGTGTGCTCCTTTATTGCTGCCATACCTCCCGTCGTTCTCCCGGCTTCGGTCGACGCTGGGGAAGTACTTTCCCGTTAGGTTATCGTACTTGACCTTCACGGTCATCGTGTAGGTCCCGTCTTCTTTGAGGATGGTACAGTTGTTAGGCCTATGTTTTTCCCTGCCAGTCTGCTCCACGCGTTGTGCCAGGATCCGTCCCTTAGCAGCTTCTCTGCTTCCTGATCTATGGCTTGTTGTTTGGCTGCCTCGATCTGCCGCTTGTAATCCCGGCGCATACGCCTGTACTGGTCCTGTGCCTGCTGTTTGACTCCAGGGTCCGCGTCCGTCTGTGCCTCTCTCCTTTATCAATGGATTTTCTTCTTGGCAGCTTTCAGGGCGCTGCTCCACCAGCCCATCTCGTCGCCGCGTCTTCGAGTCTTGGTTTTTATGCGGGTTCTACATGCTCGCATGCAGATACTGCTGACCTTCTCGAACAGTGCTTCCGCGCCTTCGTTCCACTCCAGGTCGGTGATTGAACTGCCGATTGCTGCTTCAAACTTTGCCCAGTTCGTTTTGACGAATTCGTACATTAGTGCATGTGCTGTCTTCTCCATTTTGCCGGGGTCTACGTCGAACTGTATGTATAGTTTGAGCAATCTCATTGCAACATGACGTCACAAAACGTGACGTCAGGCGCCAAATGAGGGACGTCTTTAATTAAATCGTGTTTCCCAGGCACAGCTGATTTGTTGTGACAGCTCAGCGAGCTATGAAATAGGACGCCCATATTAACATATCAATCTAGCAACACTGTATTAAAGGCTATATATTATTTGATTTATTTAAAATATTTACGATAATTGCATAAAGTGGCCCTTCGTCTTATATTGTATCAACACAGTCAGTGTTCTTTTATGAACCCACGTTTCTATGCCGCAACAAGTTCGTCTGAAAGTCGACACTTTAAAAGAAGCGAACGGTTTAAAATGTTGATCTTAATAGGCAAACATGAAAAACATAGATTGGAATTTCAGAAAATGATTAGTTTTATTTTTGCTTGAAATTACATCTTTGTAAATATTTCAAATATTTAGAAAATTGTATTTACAAAAAATATTAAAAGATGACAATTGATTGATTTAAATGGATTGAAATGTATTTTGAATTTTTAAATAACACTTGAGAAACCCAAGGAAGAAAACTAACGTTTACCACAACGGAGAACTATTGTACTGTCTATATTAACACCGCAAAAGGAAATAAAGCACGCAAACTGTGGTTGACAATCCGAGAGCACGGGAAACAATTTGTCGCACAAGCGGATCGTACCACGGCTAGTTGAAGTCTCACTGGACACACTGTATAGGAATAATCCAAACATAAACAAATATAAACACCCGCTTTTGGGTGTCTAGTTAATCGAGTCCTTTTAAAAATTGAAGGCCTTTGCCGTCGGTAGTTGCTCCAAAAGTCAAAAATAACAACCGAACAACAAAAAATTGAACTGTGCCGACAATTAGAAGTCGCAAAAAATGTCACAGCGGCAGCGTCGCTCTTTTCGGCAGAATTTCCAAAAATTCACAGCGGCACCACTGTTTGCCTAAAGGGTCGAGCGAGCCCGAGAAAAGGTCAAATTCCCCCCTTGCCAGGTAGAAATTTGGCTCTTCCGCTGCTTTATTTGCCCTATTTTATCCGCGAATATCTAATTTTCGGACAGTTTTTCTGGTTTTTTCTGCAAGCCCAATTGCACGATTTGCACAGCACAAACACAAACTTATTCACCAAATCTCTGTCCTCTGTAGGCAGATATAAATTTCACTTCGAAAATCAACTTTGTATGTAACTAGACCCGAAGGCTCTGATACATGACTCAAATTATGCCTTTCGGCGACCCTCCTGGCTTTCGCCTAATGGGTCCTGTTTTCCCTCAATCTAGCCAAACCACTGTACCAAGCAAACGAGCCCGAAGAAACCAGCGACAAAAAAAAACCCGAAACACCAGGCCCTGCAAGGCGTCCACCCATCCTCTGCATCACAAGTGAGAACAACATCCCTCATGACCTTTATTCTCCAATATATGACATTACTACGTTGCCACTCTGGCCTTAACCTACCGAGAGAGAAAAATATAAAAAAATAACAAAAACAAACTACCTTAAACCTACCCTAACCAACCTAACCCAATACGATACACTAGAGAGCTCCCGGAATTTCGACCGTTCTCTACCGTTGAGCTAGCTCGAATGAAACTGTGTTTACATGTGTTCCGAACGTCGCCGCTCTTCTCGGGTTCCCAACTTGCGGCATACCCCATTCACCCGTGTCGCGTTTCTGCACACCCACTATCTTTGAGAAACCCCTACCATGCGAACTCCTTCTCCGTATCTTGAACCTCCGCCCAAACAATTAGGGGGGAAGGCTCTGAACCCGTGTTGTCTGGGGTACAGGTGTCCGCCGTCCTCAAGCAGGTGTTGCAGCCTCCCGTTCAGTAGGTTGTCCAGGATCTTTCCTAGCGTCGGTTGCAGGCTGATTGGCAGCAGGGATGCGTCTTTTTTCGGCAGCCATACGACCTTGCTAGACTTCCAACACATCGGAAATACCCGCTCCTTCATGCAGGTGTTGTACAACTGGAGGAGCCTTTCGCCCATTTCCCTCATTATGTGTCTTGCCGCTTCGTTGGGGATCTTGTCAGTTCCCGTCGCCTTATTGGGCTTCAGCTTATAGACCACATTCTCCAGCTCAATGCTGGTTATAGGTGGCTCTTCGTTGTTGCTGAAGGTGGGCGTTTGAACCCTGATCGCTGCCATCGTAGCCGTGTCCAGTGCTTGGTCGTCGCTGGGGAAGTACTTGTCCGTGAGGTAATTGTATTTATCCCTCTCGGACGTGGTGTAGGGCCCGTCCTCTTTGAGGATGATGCAGGTGCTGGGCAGGGTGTCTCTTCGCTGCCAGTTTCCTCCATTCGTTGTGCCAGGATTCGTCGCTTAACAGCGCCGCGCTTTCTTCGTCCGCTGCCTGTTGTTTGGCTGCCTCTATTTGCTTTTTATAAACCCGGCGCATACGTTTGTATTGCTCCCGGTCCAGCTGTCTTGCTCCAAGGTCCGTTTCCAGTTGGGCCTCTCGCCTTTTCCGGTGGATGCTCTTCTTTGAGGCATCCAGTGCATTGCTCCGCCAGCCCATCTCGTCACCTCGTATTTGAATTTTGGTCGTTATGCGAGATCTGCATGCTCGCATGCAGATCCTGATGACCTGATCCGCCAATGTTTCGGCATCGTCGTACCAATCCAATTTGGCGGTTGCCCTGCCGATGTCCTTTCCGAACTTGGCACAGTTGGTGTTGATGAAGTCGTATATTCGCGCTGCTGGTGTTGCAACAGGGTTGCCGATTTCCACTTCAAACCGTACGTAGTTGTAAAGGGAGAGCGTCTCGAATGTCTCAATGTTCCAATTTCGAGCCGCCGTCCCTCTCACCATCGTTAGGTCGATGTAACTGTTGCCTCGTGGTTCTTGGAAGGTCGGACCCTTGTGTGCGTCGTTGGCTAATGTGTAGTGGTTCTCAATCAGCCAACTGACCATTTCCTCGCCTCTCGCGTCGGTTGACGTTCCGCCCCAAATGGCATGATGTGCGTTGAGGTCGCCCCCGACAATGTGTCTGCCCATTGCGAGCCCTAGCTTGCTGCTCTTATCCCGAAATTCCTGGAGTCTGGTATTGGTGCGGCCTCCCGGCTCGTCGTAGATTGTTGTGACGTATAGCTGTTGCCCTTTTTGCTCCAGTAGTGCGGTGGCCATGTTGTCGCTCGTGAGACCCGTTATTACGGTGTGGTTAGTTTAATAATTAAGAATTAATAAAATATACAATGCAAATAAATGGAACAACATAAATAATATAAAAAGAAAAAGGAGGGTGAAATCAAGTATGTATCATTACCACACATACCAGAAATCAACACAAAATAAAATGTTTTAAAACCGCATAATATTACTATAGCGGAAAAAACTAAAAAGAACTTGGCAAAAGAGTGTTTTACAAAATTTAAACCTAGAAGCGATAAGTTGGACACACCTAACGTAATATACAAGATTGACTGTTTGAACTGTGACAACACATACTTAGGACAAACAGGGCAATATTTAAAGAAAAGAATATACGAACATAAGTATAGCTTAAGAAAGGTTAACGAAAATGCAACAGCATTAATACAACATCCACAACAAAAGTTGCATGATTT
Organism: Dendroctonus valens; assembly: GCA_024550625.1. Lineage (NCBI taxonomy): Eukaryota > Metazoa > Arthropoda > Insecta > Coleoptera > Curculionidae > Dendroctonus > Dendroctonus valens. The sequence continues at coordinate 120,485 of JAJTJO010000007.1, read as the reverse complement.
TGATTTCGATAACACACAAATATTGATCAATGAGGACAACTATAAAAGAGAAGAATCCATGAAATGATACAAATTAAGAAACATCAGAATGCAATAAATTTCAAATCAGATACAGACAATCTTAGCTCTGTGTATCATACGCTAATTAGATGATCGCATGCATAAACTGATTGGACCAGGTAAATGAAATGTAAACATCTGATATTGAAGAATTGCCAAGCAATTCCTAGAATGCAAATAAAAGACGAAAGATAAACAGTTTTTTTTGTATCGCTTGCTTGATATCGAATGAAATATGGAAAATTCAGTGACCAGTCAAATGTGAGGTTGTAGGCAACTATATACGTAAGTTGAATTTAGATCCCTAAAACAATAGATTCTAGTCTTTTCCCAGACATGTTTCTCCTGACTCATCACCTGAAAACCAATGTTCTGGATCTACTTTTTAATATGTGTGTGATTTGTATTTTAATATGTGAATTTTGGTGAAAGTTTTCTATTTAAATTGATGATAACTGTAAATATATATTTTAGACTAACTGATGATGGTGGATAAAGACACCGAAACGTATTTGTAACATTTTAAATAATAAACATTAAAATTGACTGAAACCCAGGAATACATTGGAATGAATTAACAACGACAACATATACGTAATATTGATACAGGAACCGTATACTAAACACCAGACAGAAGGACAGATAAAGAAGATAAACAATGGAACAAAATCGAAGACAGAAATCTGGACACGAGAAGAAATAGAATACACCATAATAATCGAACTCACGGACCACAACACAACAACCATACAAATCAATACCAACAACAAAAATAAAGGGATATACATAACATCCATATACGACGAGCCTGGAGGGAACAGAAACCTTAGGACAGAACAATTCGACAGCAAGCAGCGAGAACGAGATGTACGAATGGACCAACACCTACTGGGAGGAGACTTCAACGCTCATAGTGAGATATGAGGAGGAACCTCAAATGATCAAAGAGGGGAGGAACTCACCAATTGGATAATATACAACAATTACACATTGGGAAATAAAAGACGGAAAACCCAACATTCCAAGGACCAATGGGAAACTGTTTCGTGGACGTAACTATAACAAAAGGAATAACAATATCAGACTGGAAGGTAGAAGATGAAGAAACGCTCTCCGCTCACAAGTACATTTCTTACGAAATAGAAGCGGAAATCACAAAAAAAGCCGAAAAAACAATACTTACGACTTTATTAACACGGACTGGACAAGTTTCAAGGACTACATCAACAGACACACCGAAAATTTTAACTGGAGACAAACAACAAACGAACTGGCAGAGACAGCAACGAACATATGTAAGAGAGCGTGCGCAAAATGCATTAAAACACAGACACACAGAAATGGCGATGAAGAGGGATGGTGGAATGAGAGCCTGGAAAATACCAAAAGAGGACTGAACAAAGAAAGAGGGAAAATACAAAAGACAACAGATGGCACGGCTAGGGAGGAAATGAAGGAAAGTTATAGAGCATTGAGAGCCACCTACGAAAACATCATCAGACAGTACAAAAGGAAAAAATATGACGAACAAACCACCAACATGTTAAGACTATCTACATGGCACCAAGCCTGGAACCGACCAGCTGGCAAACAACACACGGACATAAACAGGACAATAAGGAAAGAAGACGGTACATACAGAACAACAGATAAGGAGAAACAAGAATATCTCGTAAATAAGTACTTCCCATACGACACTGAAGAGAAAGACAACGATTTCAAGAAGGAATTAAGAAAAAAGGTCCACAAATTCAGGGAGGAGATAGAGCCACGAATAACGATAACGGAGATACGAACGTACTGGACGGACTACAACGGAAAAAAGCAACAGGAACTGACGAAATACCTAACGAGGCCACAGCACATATACTGGACACGATGGGGGACAGACTGCTGACACTGTACAACAGATGACTGGACGAACAAACTTTTCCGGCCCCCTGGAAAACATGTAAACTGACTTGGATCCCCAAGAGAGACGTCACACCGCGACCCATCTCAATACAGCCAAGACTCGGAAAGATATTGGACAGACTGATAAACAAACGACTACAACACGTGATAGAGAGCGACGACAAACTAGATAAATGACAATATGGGTTCAGAGAAGGACAAAATACAACGGAGGCGATAAACAAAGTTACAGAGACAATAAAGAACAACAGAACGAGAGGACAACATCAATAAATAATAACGCTAGACTTAGCGAACGCTTTTAATACCGCATGGAAGCCCTACATTATGAATGAACTGGCAAGGACTAACACGACGAGAATGCTGGCGGGAACGATAGAAAGTTACCTGACGGGACGGAAACTCAAGATAGGAAACGATACATACACGACCACAAAGGGATGTCCACAAGGATCCAGCATGGGACCAACGCAGGGGCTATTTGTCATGTAGGGCTGGTTCAGGGTAATAGACGAACAAGAGCGAACATGGAGACAGGCACAGACCGACCCGAAGGACGTAACAGAGGACATCAAAGACGAGGTATCGCAGGTACAAGCATTCGCAGACGATCAGATCATCATCATATCGAGCCCTTCTGCCAAGAAAATAGAAAAGAAGTGGACGTACATATGGGAGGCATGTGAAACCTGGGCCATGCAAAGCGGATCAACAAGCAACGAGAGGAAAACGGAGGCGATGTTCGTACATACTAAAAAGGTTAGACCACCAACACTAAAGATAAACAACAACACAATACAACAACGCGACACAATAAAATAACTCGGAACTACACTGGACAGCCAGCTAAACTTCACGGAACATGAACAGCTTCATAGAGTGGAGGAGACAGCTGCCAAACAGACAACACCAAACACTAACTACATAGATTCAGAATAACAGACAACGCGACATGCACATGCGGTACGGAGGACGAAAGGCTCGAGCATATTAAGTAGTTCTGCTCTGAAACAGACAGACAAACAGCACGGGACTACATAATGGACAAATACAGTACACTAACACTGACACTTAGACGACAAGACGGAACTAATGATACAACACAAATAGAGAAGCTGAACGAGTGGGCGGAGATATCCATGAAATCGGAGGAAAACCTGGAGCAAAATGCTTAGGTCAATAGGTTTAATAGGAGAAATAGGATAAGGATTTGAAAGAAGAAACAGGTTAGGGAAAATGTACCTCAATTAGGTTAAGGTCTTCTTTCTCCCTAAATGGAGGGAGGAGGTCCAAGGTACGGCGAAAGGGTTCAAGTGACAGTGTTTTCAGCTGATAGTGGGTGGCTTACGCAAAAAAAGGGGAAAAGGGGTATACCGGAAGGTAGGCACGCGGGTAACAAACCCATTAACATGTAAACACAGTTTATTTACACAGTTCGGTTTATACAACGGAAGAGAACGGTCGGATTTTCGAGCGCTCCTCCATTGTGAAAGGGCCTTTTGGTCGCAGTGCCTCGAAAAGTGGATAGTTTAAATCGAAATCGGTATCTAATTCAAGAGGACAATTTAGCGAAACGGAGTGTGCTTGTTTGGTGAAAATCGAGCAAAAGGATTAAGAGTTATCAATAGATAAAGTTCAGAAAATTCCATTTAATAGTGCATAGATAGGGCGAATAAAGCTAGAGAACGGCTACTTTTCTATCTCCGAAGGGTAGGGATCCGACGTTTCTTCAGGCTCGCTCGACCCTTCAGGCAAGAGGTGGTGCCGTTGTGAACTTTTCGCTAGTGGGACGAAAAGTGCGACGCTGCCGATGTTTCATTTCTATATGACAATTTATTGCTATTGGTTTATATTTGTTAATTTGCTTATTTGTTTGTTTGCGTATTTGTTTATTTGTGTATATTTGTTTGTTTACCTACCGCGTTTCGCTGACGGTTGACAGTTGACGGTTGAAGGTGGACGGCCACCGTGGTTTACCCGCGCATTGCTGACAGCTGACAGTTGACGGCTGACAGCTGACTCTGAAAACGGCGCCGCGATTTACCCGCGCGAAGTGAAGTGAGTGAAATGAGTGACACAGGAGGAAACAATACCGAGGGAGGCAAAAGGAAGAAGGATTGGGAGTTACTGGCCAATATGGGAACGGCATTGGCAGCAATCCCGAAAAAAACAATGCTGGCAAGGTCACCCGCAAGAGCGAGCAAGAACGGACCGCTGTACCCATATTCACTCTCACTCCGACGGCCGCCAGCAACCAAGACAATCAGTCCGGAGCACCAATCCAACCTCGTCTCCCTGCTGGCATCGGTCAGCGCACTGCACGCAACAGGCGAAGATAGGGAGGCGGCATCAGGAATAGATGAGGAGGAAACGGAAAAGGAAACGGTGGAAACACCAAAAACATGACTGAAAAAATGGACGAAAACACCGTCGAGCCAAAAAAGTCAAGCCAAACGACGGAACAAGCGATAAGAGCCAAACAGTCCATAATCGAAGCGGTTAGCAGATACCATAATGGAAAACTGCAATTCAACAAAGAGGACCGGGAAGCAGTGCTGCGCAACGTCAATGAACTGACGGACATATTGATAGGGCTACTAACGGACAGCCAACAAGGGGGTACGATGGCGCAAGAGCAGGATCCAAGCGTTATCATGGCCCAACAGCAGCAGCAAATGATAACGCAAATGAAGGCAATGGGAGCTGAGATCAAAGAAATCAGGAAGGATCTGAAAGCCACAACAGCGCCGAGCAGAGTGACAAAAGGAAACCATCCAAGACCGGTCACGGGGATACGGAGCAGGCTAACAGCCAGACATCTAGCCACCGAAAGCACCCAAGTAGAGACGCCAACGGACACGGAAACTGAAGCCGAATGGCAAACACAAAAGCCTCAGGGGAGAACCAGGAGACAAGTAAAGCGGACCTACGCTGACATAGCAGGGCAGGGAAACGGCAAAAAGGAGAATGCACCGGGATGGAAAACACCAGAGAAACGAGAGAAGCTCGACCTCGGTATGCGTTTTCTAGTTATTTGCCAAGCATATCTGTTTGGGTTTTTTCATCAAAGAGTTCAATTTTGGCTGTAAAATCCGAATTTAACAAATTTGGCTATTCTTATTGCAGGTGAAAGAAATATTTAGCAGATTGCGGGATCACGTGTCCGTTAGGGCCAATGAATTTAGTGATTTTGATTCCTGCGCCAACGGAAGGATAGGGAGAGGAAAAACTTCTACTTGTGTAACGGTAAGATTTTTGGGTTGAGAAGATTTAATTAGGCCGTGCCGATCAGATCGGCAGGTCTTTCGAGTTTATTCCGTATGGTCGGGTTTTGAATTTTTGATTGTGTTCAGCGCTACCGCATGGTGGGTTTTTGGGGTATTTTAGAATCGAGAAATTCCTTGATGGTTGCATATATTACAAGAATCATTTTTCTCACTGGGAAAAGCAATTATCTAATGACGAATCCATGATGGCCGATATGAGTACGTGTAATTGATCCGAGATCCGTGGAGTAATTAAAAACTAGTTTTTTTGGGGAACCTCAGCGGACCATTGGACTTTTGACGTTGAGACTGATTCTGGTGTTTTCCATTTTGGTAGACTTTCCATTTTTGTATGCTACTTGGAAGCATGCTGGCGCCCAACTTTTGGTGAAGACTTTTGTGTTTTTATCAGTTTTTTATCACATTATTTTTTTTATAACTGAACTTATGAACGTTTAATAGTTAACTGCTTGTGCTGAACCATTCAAGTTCGACTGCATTCAGTTCATATTTTTTTTACATTAATTGGGAATCACAGTCGGACCTGAGTCCTCCTTATATATTTTGGGACCCTTTACTGTGGATTTTTTTTATTTATGATCACGACCGATCTCCATTGGAAGACCTGCGAGGCCACTGACTGAAGTAATCACTCCAGCCGGTCCCCCTCAGGATCCTTCCCCTTCACCATCCAGGCTTGATTCAAGTTAAGGTATCCATAGATTAAGGGTGCAACCAAAAATGTCCTGATATATATCCGAGTAAGTAAATTTATATATTTTGTAATTTCCTTTCTCTCAGTAAAATTGTTAACTTGTTTCAATACATCAGTTCTGCAGTTGAATTTGATTGTGCGTAATTTTGTATTGTCCATTGAGCGTTCCAAATATTCTTCACTAGCCGCAGAGTACTGGTTAGCTCTTGCTCTAACTCACGCCCGAGATAAAATAATTATGGTTAGAAGTAAAATTCATAACAAGGTACCAGAAGGCAAGAAGCCTGCAGAACTCATCAAGATCATCAAAAAGGTGGCACAGGAATAGGCCCGAAACACGGGAGGGATCCGAGGATTCGCCACAACGAGGAATGGACAGATAGCCATACAGTACAAGCATGAGGCACAACAAAAGACGATGGATGCAAAGATAGGAGGGCGACCAGACATCCAACTGAAGCACCTCACACGTACACTGCCGAGGCTGAACGTCATAGGAATCCAGGCTGGCTACACGGACGAGCAGCTGATACAAGCGATCACGGCAGAGAATCCCGAACTCTGTGAGCAACTGGGAGGGAACCTCGCAGGGAGAGCTAATGTCCTCAGACGGTGGGCAAACCGCTACGGGAACAACAGGGAAAATGTGGTGAAAGAGCCGTAAGCCTTCAAGATAATGGTGCGAAAGGGAAGGATCTTCCTGGACCTCAGCGAAGTCAGGATGGTCGAGGAGGTAAACGTCGCTCAGTGTTTCAACTGTTGCATGTTTGGACATGTGGCCAAGCACTGCAAATTTGCTACTAACTGCAAAAGGCAGGGAATTGCAAAACAGGAGAGGCAGCACGCGGCCAGGAACTGGCGGTGCCCAACATACGCCTGCAAGGTTGCGCAAGACCAACAAACCAGGGTGAACTGCGGCGCTGACAGGGAGACTGCAAACAACGCGACCACAAATGAAGGTTCTGCAGTTTAACGCTGATAGAGGAAAGGCGGCAACCGGACTACTGGAGAGGCACATGCAGGACAACGGCATAGACCTGGCATTGGTGCAAGAGCCATACGTCTTCCACATATCAGACGGGACATACAGGCGAGTGAGGCACGGTAAGAAATTAAAAACGGAGCCGTGGATCAGGATCAACATTGACGACACCGTAATAACGGGCCTCACGACCGACAACATGGCCACCGCACTACTGGAGCAAAAAGGGCAACAGCTATACGTCACGACGATCTACGACGAGTCGGGAGACCGCACCAATACCAGACTCCAGTAATTTCGGGATAAGAGCAGCAAGCTAGGGCTCGCAATCGGGAGACACATTGTCTGGGGCGACTTCAACACACATCATGCGATTTGGGGCGGAACGTCAACCGACGCGAGAGGCGAGGAAATGGTCAGTTGGCTGATTGAGAACACAAAGGTCCGACTTTCCAAGAACCACGAGGCAACAGTTACATCGACCTAACGATGGCGAGAGGGACGGCGGCTCGAAACTGGAACATCGAGACACACGAGACGCTCTCCCTTCACAACTACTTACGGTTTGAAGTGGAAATCGGCAACCCTATTCCAACACCAGGCAGCGCGAATATACGACTTCATCAACACCAACTGGGCCAAGTTCGGAAAGGACATCGGCAGGGCAACCGCCGACCTAGATTGGGACGACGATGCCGAAACATTGGCGGACCAGGTCAGCAGGATCTGCATGCGAGCATGCAGATCTCGCATAACGACCAAAATTCAAAGACGAAGTGACGAGATGGGCTGGTGGAGCAGTGCACTGGAAGCCTCAAAGAAGAGCATCCACCTGAAAAGGCGAGAGGCCCAACTGGAAACGGACCCTGAAGCAAGGCAGCAGGCCCAGGAGCAACACAAACGTATGCGCTGGGCTTATTAAGAGCAAGTAGAGGCAGCCAAACAACAGGCAGCGAACGAAGAAAGCGCGGCGCTGTTAAGCGATGAATCCTGCCACAACGCGTCGAGGAAACTGGCCGGCAAGACACATCTGCCCAGCAACTGCACCATCCTCAAAGAGGACGGATCCTACACCACCTCCGAGAGGGATGAATACAATTACCTCACGGACAAGTACTTCCCCAGCGACGACACAACACTGGACACGGCTACGATGGCAGCGATCAGGGGTCAAACGCCCACCTTCAGCAACAACGAAGAGCCGCCTATAACCAGCATTGAGCTAGAGAATGTGGTCTATAAGCTGAAACCCAATAAGTCGACGGGAACTGACAAGATCCCCAACTAAGCGGCAAGACACATAATGAGGGAAATGGGCGAACGGCTCCTCCAGTTGTACAACAATTGCATGAAGGAGCGGGTATTTCCGAAGTGTTGGAAGTCTAGCAAAGTCGTATGGCTGCCGAAGAAAGACGGATCCCTCCGGCCAATCAGCCTGCAACCGACGCTAGGAAAGATCCTGGACAACCTTCTGAACGGGAGGCTGCAACACCTGCTTGAGGACTGCGGACACCTGGAACACCGACAACACGGGTTCAGAGAGGGCAGAAGCACGATCGGCGCCCTGAGCAGATTGACACTACATCAGCAAGTAGTAACGCTCGATCTGAGAACGCCTACAACACGGCATGGAAGCCGTATATGCTGCACCAGCTCGGCAAAACGAGCATTACCAACACACTGGCCAGCATGATAAACAGCTTCCTCACGGGAAGAACGATTACCATGAGGGGCATGACCTACGACATAAGCAAGGGGTGCCCACAAGGCTCCAGCATGGGGCCAACTCTCTGTCTGGTGGTTATGCAGGGATGGATCGAAAAATTGGACACGGCCAGGGAGGCTTGGACGGAGCAACTCCACCAACAGCAGGACAGATGGGTAGAAACAACTGACGATCTAACATTCCTACAAACCTTCGCAGATGACCAGCTGCTAGTCATCAAAGGAACATCTGCGGAGAGAATCGAGCGGAAGTGGGAGATCATCTGAACCTTTGCCAGGAGTGAGGGCCGAAAGCGGCGTTTCACTACAACGAAGGATAGACTGAAGAGATGCTTGTGTCGGCAAAGCCAATTCGCCCTCGGTACTGAAAACCGCGAACATTACGGTCGACCAGCGAAGTTGCGTGAGGTACCTGGGAGTCCCAGATGGATGGACAGCTGACTTTCAGGAATCACATCAGCAGCGTTCGCCACAAGACCGAAGAGATGGCCATCAAGATTGGCCACAAGCCAGAAGAGTGTGGGGACACAACCCGGAGTCCCTAGTCCACGTACATGCAAAGAGTACTCAAACCTGCAGGCTTTTATTGCCGCGAAGTGTGGGGAGTGTGCATGGCAAAAGAGACCTGCAAAAAGAGCATTAGGCGACAATGCGGACGGCAACACCAATGGCAATAAAATCTTACAACCACGACCTGGTTGTAATTGTAGTTGTGTTGTTGGAGTTTGTATAGTTTCTGTTCTGTGCCCTGCTCAGTTTGCCTGTTCCGGCGTTGTTCTTTGTGTGGCTGGATACCTTACCAGCGCTCAATCCACCATGGCGGTGTTCCGGCCATGTAGCTGGACGTGCCGCCGTAGGGTAGTCGTGGCGTAGGATTTTATTGCCATTGTCAGTGCCGTCCGCATTGTGCCTCATGCTCTTTTTGCAGGTCTTTTTTGCCATGCACACTCCCACACTTCGCTGCCATAAAGCAATGCAGGAGGATGCTCTTCTTGATCACGTGGATAGGGATCTCCGGGTTGTGTCCCCACAACTCTTCTGGTTTTGTGGCCAATTTGATGGCCATCTCTCGGTATTGTGGCGAACGGTGCTGATGTGATTCCTGAAAGTCAGCTGTCCATCCATCTGGACTCCCAGGTACCTCACAGAACAATTCGCTGGCCGACGTATGTTCGGGTTTTCAGTACTGAGGGCGAATTGGCTTTGCGACACACAAATATCGCTTCAGTCTTCCCTGTTGTAGTGACGCCGCTTTCGGGCACCACACTCCTCGCAAGCGGTCAGATGATCTCCCACTTCCGCTCGATCTCCTTGCAGAGGTTTCTTTGAGACTAGCACCTGGTCATTGCGAAGGTTTGTAGGAATGTTAGGATCGTCGTTGTTTCTTCCCATCTGTCCTTGTGTTGGTGGAGTTGCTCCGTCCAAGCCCCTGGCCGCGTCCAATTTTCGAACCATCCCTGCATGACACCCAGCCAGGAGTAGGATCCATGCTGGAGCCTTGTGTGGCACCCTGGCCAGTGTGTTGGTAAATGTTGGTTTTGCCGAGCTGGTGCAGGATATACGGATATATACCTTATATAGGATATATAAGGCGTTCTTCAGATCGAGCGGTACATACTTGCTGATGTGGTGTCATCGGTCAGGGGGGGCGCCGAGGTGGCTTCTGCCCTCGCCTGAACCAGTGTTTGTCTGGGGTACAGGTGTCCGCGCGTCCTCAAGCAGGTCTTGCAGCCTCCCGTTTCAGTAGGTTGTCCAGGATCTTTCCTAGCGTCGTGCAGGCTGATTGGCCGCGGGATGCGTTTCTTCGGAAGCCATACGACCTTGCTAGGACTTCAAACATCGGAAATTCCCGCTCCTTCATGCAGGTGGGTGTACAACTGGAGGAGTCTTTCGCCATTTCCCTCATATGTGTCTTGCCGCTTCGTTGGGGATTCTGTCAAGTCCCGCGCTATTCATTGGGCTTCAGCTTAGACCACATTCTCAGCTCAAAGCTTTGTGTTTGAAGGTGGGGTTTGACCCCTTTATCGCTGCCATCGTAGCCGTGTCCAGTTGTTGGGTCGTCGCGTGGGGAAGTACTTGCCCTGACGAATTGATTTATCCCTCTCGGAACGTGGTGAGGGCATCCTCCTTGAGGATGGATGCAAGTGCTGGGCGGTGTCTCTCGCTGTCAGTTTCTCCATTCGTTGTGCCAAGGATTCGTCGCTTAACAGCCGCCGCGCTTTCGTGTACGCTGCCTGTTGTTTGGGGTAGCGCTCTATTTTGCTTTTTATAAACGGCGCAACGTTTGTATTGCTCCCGGTCTGCTTCTTGCTCCAGGGTCCGTTTCCAGTAGGGCTCCGCCATTTTCCGGTGGATTGCTCTTCTTGAGGTTTCCATGCAATGCTCCAGCCAGCCCATTCGTCACCTCGTCTTGAATTTTGGCATTATGCGAGATACTGCTTGCTCGCATGCAGATCCTGTGAACCTGGTTCTCCATGTTTTCGGCATCGTCATCCCCAATCCAGTCGGCGGTTGCCTGACGATGTCACTTACGAACTTGGCCCAGTTGGTGTGGTTGAAGTGGCTATCGCGCTGCTGGTGGTTTGTTGTTGAACAGGGTTGCGATTTCCACTTCAAACCGTACGCAGTTGTAAAGGTGAGAGCGTCTCGAATGTCCAATGTTCAGTATTCCCGAGCCGCCGTCCCCTCACATCGTTAGGTCGATGTAACTGTTGCCTCGTGGTTTTGGAAGGTCGGACCCTTGTGTGCGTCGTTGGCTAATGTGTAGTGGTTCTCAATCAGCCAACTGACATTTCCTCGCCTCCTGCGTCGGTTGATGTTCCGCCAAATCGCATGATGTGCTGTTGAGGTCGCTCCCGACAATGTGTCTACCATTGCGAGCCCTAGCTTGCTGCTCTTATCCCGAAAATCCTGGAGTCTGGTATGGTGCGGCCCTCCCGGCTCGTCTAGATTGTTGTGACGTAGGTGTTGCCGTCTTGCTCCAGTAGTGCGGTGGACATGTTGTCGCTCGTGAGACCCGTATTACGGTTGTGGTTTAATTCGTATATATCGTAAAAAAAGAATTAAATAAAAGATACATGCAAATAAATGGAACAAAACATAAATAATTATTAAAAAGAAAAAAGAGAGGGTGAATAAAGTATGTATCATTAACACACATACCAGAAATCAACACATAAAAACATGTTTTTTAAAACCGCATAATATTACTATAGCGGAAAAAAATAAAAAGAAACTTGGCAAGAGAGTGTTTACAAAATTTAAACCTTAGAAGCGATACGTTGGACACACCTACGTAATATACAAAATGACTGTTTGAACTTTGACAACTCATATTAGGACAAACAGGGCAAATTTAAAGAAAATAATATACGAACACTAAGTATAGCTTAAGAAAGGTTAACGAAAATGCAACAGCATTAGCACAACATCCACAACAAAAGTTGCATGATTTTGATTTCGATCAATATTATTGATCAATGAGGACAACTATAATAAGAGAAGAATCCATGAAAGGATTAAAAATAAGAAAACATCAGATATGCAATTAAATATCGATCCAATCAGACAACCTACTCTGTGTATCATACGCTAATTAGATGATCGCATGATAAACGATTGGGACGTAGGTAAATGAATGTAAACATTTTGATATCAGAAGATTGCCAAGAATTCCTAGAATGCAAAGAAAAGACGAAAGATGAACAGGTTTTTTTTTGTATCGCTGCTTGATATCGATAAAATATGGAAAATTCACGTGACCACGTCAAATGTGAGGTTGAAGCGAAAACTATACGTAAGTTGAATTTAGACCCTAAAACAATAGATTCTAGTCTTTTCCCCAGACATGTTTGCCCTGACTCATCGCCTGTAAAACCAATGTCTGGATTACTTTTTAATATGTGTGTGATTTGTATTTTAATATGTGAATTTGGTTGAAAGTTTTCTTTTAAATTGATGATAACTGTAAAATAATATTTTAGACAAACTGATGATGTGGATAAAGACACCGAAACGTATTGTAACATTTTAAATAATAAACAATAAAATTGACTCAAACCCAGCAATACATGGAATGAGTTTAACAACGACAACATATACGTAATATTGATACAGGAAACGTATACTAAACACCCAGACAGAAGGACAGTAAAGAAGATAAACAATGGAAACAAAAATCGAAGACAAGAAATCTGGACACGAGAAGAAATAGAATACACCATAATAATCGAAGTCACGGACAACAACAAAACCATACAAATCAATACCAACAACAAAAATAAAGGGATATACATAACATTCATAACGACGAGCCTGGAGGGAACAGAAACATAGTGAAGAACAAATTCGACAGCAAGCAGCGAGAACGAGATGTACGAATGGACCAACACCTACGGGAGGGAGACTTCAAACGCTCATAGTGAGATATGAGGAGGAACTCAAATGATCAAAGAGGGAGGAACTCACCCAATTGGATAATATACAACATTAACAAATTGGGAAATAAAGACGGAACATCAAACATTCCAGACCAATGGGAAACTGTTTCGTGGACTACCTATAACAAAAGGAATAACAATATCAGACTGAGGAAGGTAGAGATGAAGAAACGCTCTCCGCCCACAAGGACATTCTTACGAAAATAGAGCGGAAAATCACAACAAAAAGCCAGAAAAAACAATTACTTACGACTTATTAACACGGAGGACAAGTTTCAAGGACTTACATCAACAGACACACCGAAAATTTAACTGGAGAGACAAACAAACAAACGAATCGGCAGAGACAGCAACGAACATATGTAAGAGAGCGTTGCGAATACATTAAAACAAGACACGCAGAAATGGCGATGAAAGGAGGGGATGGTGGAATGAGCCTGGAAAAAACCAAAGAGGACTGAACAAAGAAAAGGGAAAAATACCAAAACACAACAGATTGCACGGCTAGGGAGGAAATGAAACAAAAAAAGAAAACAACATCATACAGTTACAAAGGAAAAAATATGACGAACAAACCACCACATGTTAAGACATCTACATGGCAACAGCCTGGAAAACCGGCCAGCTGGCAAACAAACACCACGGACATAAACAGGACAATAAAGAAGACGGAACTACAGAACAACAGATAGGAGAAACACGAATATCCGTAATAAGTACTTCCACACGACAGTCTGAGTAGAAAGAACGATTTCAAGAAGGAATTAAGAAAAAAAGGTCCACAAATTCAAGGGAGGAGATAGAAGCCACGAATAACGATAACGAGAAGATACGAACGTACTGGACGGGACTACAACGGAAAAAAAGCAACAGGAACTGACGAAATACCTAACGAGGGCCACAGGACATATACTGGACACGATGGGGGACAGACTGCTGACAACTGTACAACAGATTGAATGGACGAACCAACTTTTTCCGCCCCCTGGAAAAGAGAGGAGAACGTACCACCACGACCATCATCCAATACAGCCAAGACTCGGAAACGATATTGGACAGACTGATAAACAAACGACTACAAACACGTGATAGAGAGCGACGACTACCTAGATAAATGACAAATATGGGTTCAGAGAAGGACAAAATACAACGGAGGCGATTAAACAAATTTACAGAGACAATAAAGAAACAACAGAACGACAGAGGACACATCAATAAATAATACGCTAGACTTAGCGAACCGCTTTTAATACCGCATGGAAGCCCTACATTAGAAGAACTGCGCAGGACTAACACTGACGAGAATGCTGGCGGGAACGATATAGAAAGTACTGACGGACGGAAACTCAAGATAGGAAACGATACATTACGCCCAAAAGGGATGTCCACAAGGATCCAGGCATGGGACCAACGCAGGGGCTATTTGTATGGAGGCTTGGTTCAGGGTAATAGACGAAACAAGAGGCAACATGGAGACAGGCACAGACCGACCCGAGGACCGTAACAGAAGACACAAAGACGAGGTATCGCAGGTACAAGCATTCGCAGACGATCAGATCATCATCATATCGAGCCCTTTGCCAGAAAATAGAAAAGAAGTGGGTACATAGGGAGGCATGTGAAACGGGGCATGCAAAGCGGGAAAACAACAAAACGAGAGAGGAAAACGGAGGCGATGTTCGTACATATTTAAAAGGTTAGACCACCAACACTAAAGATAAACAACAACACAATACAACAACGCGACACAAAAAATATCTCGGAAACTACACGGACAGCCAGCTAAACTTCACGGAAACATAGACAAACAGCATAGAGTGGAAGAGACAGCTGCCAAACAGACAACACCAAACACTAATACATAGATTCAGAATAACAGACAACGCGACATGCATATGCGGTACGGAGGACGAAAGGTCCGAGCATATTAAGTAGTTTGCTCTGAAACAGACAGACAAACAAAACGGGACTACATAATGGACAAATACAGTACACTAACACTGACACTAGACGAAAGGACGGAACTAATGATAACAACACAAATAGAGAAGCTGACGAGTGGGCGGAGATATCAATGAAATCGGCGGAAAACCTGGAGCACAATATGATAGGTCAATAGGTTTATAGGAGAAATAGATAAGGATTAGAAAGAAGAAACAGGCTAGGGAAAATGTACATCAATTAGTTAAGGTCTTCTTTCTCCTAAATCGGGGAGGAGGGTCCAAGGTACGGCGAAGGGTTCAAGTGACAGTGTTTTCGGAGATAGTGGGTGGCTTACCAAAAAAAAGGGGGAAAGGGGGTATACGAAGGTAGGCACGCGGGTAACAAACCATTTAACTGTAAAAACACAGTTTATTTACACATTTCGGTTTATAAAAGGGAAGAGAAACGGTCGGATTTTCGAGCGCTCCTCCATTGTGAAGGGCCTTTTGGTCTCAGTGCCGCGAAAAGTGGATGTTTTAATCGAAATCGGTATTCTAATCTAAGAGGACAATTTAGCGAAAGGAGGAGTGTGGCTGTTTGTGTGAAAATCGAGCAAAAGGATTAAGAGTTATCAATAGATAAAAGTCAGAAAATTCCATTAATAGTGCATAGATAGGGCGAAATAAGCTAGAGAACGGCTACTTTTATCTCCGAAGGGTAGGGATCCGACGTTTTTTCAGGCTCGCCGACCCTTCAGGCAAGAGGTGGTGCCGTTGTGAACTTTTGGCTAGTTGGACGAAAAGTGCGACGCTGCCGATGATGTAACATTCTATATGGCAATTTAATGATATTGGTTTAATTTCTTTATTGTTTGTGCGTATTTGTTATTTGTTGTATATTTGTTTTGCTACCTACCGCGTTTCGCTGACGGTGTGACAGTTGACTGTTGAAGGTGGACGGCCACCGTGGTTTACCGCGCATTGCTGACAGCTGACAGTTGACGGCTGACAGCTGACTCTGAAAACGGCTCCGCGATTACCGTGCGAAGTGAAGTGAGTGAATGAGTGACACAGGAAGAAAACAATAGCGAGGGAGGCAAAGGAGAAGGATTGGGAGTTACTGGCCAATAGGGAACGGAATTGGCGCAATCCCGAAAAAAAACAATGCTGGCAGGTCACCCGCAAGAGCGCAACAAGAAGGACCGCTTGTACCTATTCACTCTCACGCCGACGGCGCCGCCGAACCAAGACAATCAGTCCGGAGCACCAATCCAACTCGTCTCCCTGCTGGCATCGGTCAGCGCACTGCACGCAAACAGGCGAAGATAGGGAGGCGGCATAAGAATAGATGAGGAGGAGGAAACGGAAAAGGAAAAGGGGAAACGCTGGAAACACCAAAAAACATGACTGAAAAAATGGACGAAAACACCGTCGAGCGAAAAAGTCAAGCCAAACGACGGAACAAGCGATAAGGCCAAAAGACGTCTAATCGAAGCGGTTAGCAGATACCAAAAAAGGAAAACTGCAATTCAAAAAAGAGGACCGGGAGGAAACAGTGCTGCGCAACGTCAATGAACTTACGGACATATTGATAGGGCGCTAACTGACGACAGCCAACAAGGGGGTACGATGGCGCAAGAGCAGGATCCAAGCGTTATCATGGCCCAACAGCAGCAGCAAATGATAACGCAAATGAAGGCAATGGGAGCTGAGATCAAAGAAATCAGGAAGGATCTGAAAGCACAACAGCGCCGGCAGAGGGTGACAAAAGGAAACCATCCAAGACCGGTCACGGGGATACGGAGCAGGCTAACAGCCAGACATCTAGCCACCGAAAGCAACCAAGTAGAGCGCCAACGGACACGGAAACTGAAGCCGAATGGCAAACACAAAGCTCAGGGGAGAAACAGGACGACAAAGTAAAGGGACCTACGCTGACATAGCAGGGCAGGGAAACGGCAAAAAGGAGATGCACGGGATGGAAAACACCAGAGAAATGAGAGAAGCTCGACCTCGGTATGCGTTTTCTAGTTATTTGCCAAGCATATCGTTGTGGTTTTTTCATCAAAGAGTTAATTTTGGCTGTAAAATCCGAATTAACAATTTGGCTATCTTATTGCAGGTGAAAAGAAATATTAGCAGGTTGCGGGATCACGTGGCCGTAGGGCCAATGAATTTGTGGATTTTTTGATTCCTGCGTAAACGGAAAGGAATGGGAGAGGAAAAAATTATGGTGTCAACGAGATTTTTGGGTTGAGAAGATTTTAATTAGGCGTGACGATCAGATCGGCAGTTCTTCGAGTTTTCCGTTATATGGTCGGGTTTTGATTTTTGATTGATGTGTTCAGCGCTACCGCATGGGGTTTTTGGGTATTTTAGAATCGAGAAATTTCTTGATGGTGCATATATACAAGGAGCATTTTTTTCACTGGGAAAAGCAATTATCTAATGACGAATCCATGATGGCCGATATGAGTACGTGTAATTGATCCGATATCCGTGGAGCAGTTAAAAACCAGTTTTTTTGGTGAACCTTAGCGGACCATTGGACTTTTGGGTTGAGACTGATTCTAGTGTTTCCATTTGTAGACTTTCATTTTTGTATGCTACTTGGAGCATGCTGGCGCCCAACTTTTGCTGAAGATTTGTGTTTTTATCAGTTTTTTATCACATTTTTTTTATAACTGGACTTAGAACGTTTAATAGTTAACTGCTTGTAGTGAACATTCAAGTTCGACTGCATTCAGTTCATATTTTTTACATTATTGGAATTACAGTCGGACCTGAGTCCTCTTTATATATTTTGGGACACCTTTACTGTGGATTTTCTTATTTATGATCACGACCGATCTCCATTGGAAGACTGCGAGGCCACTGACTGAAGTGATCACTCCAGCCGGTCCCCCCAGGATCCTTCCCCTTCACCATCCAGCTTGATTCATTAAGGTATCCATAGATTAAGGGTGCAACCAAAAATATCCGAGTTGTTACACGTAAGTAAATTTATATATTTTGTAATTTCCTTTCTCTCAGTTAAAAGTAACTTGCTTCAATACATCAGTTTGCAGTTGAATTGAGTGTGCGTTAATTTTGGTTGTCCATTGAGCGTTCCAAATATTGTTCCCTAGCCGCACAGTACTGGTTAGCTCTTGCTCTAACTTTACGCCCGAGATAAAATAATTATTTATGAAGTAAAATTCATAACAAGGTACCAGAAGGCAAGAAACCTGCAGACTCATCAACATCATCAAAAGGTGGCACAGGAAGGCGCGAAACACGGAGGGATCGAGGAGGATCGCCACAACGAGAATGGACAGATAGCCATACAGTACAAGCATGAGGACAACAAAAGACGATGGATGCAAAGATAGGAGGTGCGAAACAGACATCCAAAGAAGCACCTCACACGTACACTGCCGAGGCTGAACGTCAAAGGAATCCAGGCTGGCTACACGTACAGACGAGCAGTGACTACAACGATCACGGCAGAGAATCCCGAACTCTGTGAGCAACATGGGAGGGAACTCGCAGGGAGAGCTAATGTCCTCAGACGGTGGCAAACCGCAACAGGAAAAACAGGGAAAATGTGGCGAAAGAGCCGTAAGCCTTCAAGAAATGGTGCGAAAGGGAAGGATTTTCCTGGACCTCAGGCGAAGTCAGGATGGTCGAGGAGGTAAACGTCGCTCAGTGGTTTCAACTGTTGCATGTTGGGTTAGTTTGGGTATGCATGGTGCCAAGCACTGCAAATTGCTACTAACTGCAAAAGGCAGGGAATTGCTAAAACAGGAGAAGGAGCACGCGGCCAGGGACAGGCAGGAGCCACCATTACGCGGTCCTGTCGGTGGCCTTTAATGGATTGCCTGCGGTGTTTAGTGGCTGTCCGTCTGGATACCACTGTGGCGCTTTCCTTGCGGTCCTCCCAGTTGTTAGGCTTTCAGTACGCCGAAGCCCCGCAATCCCCCTAATTTCGTATTTTCCGCCAGTCTGCACTATGCGTCTCACCCTTGTACTGCTACGCTCCCCCGGCGGTATTGCCGTTGATTTTCAAAGTGGCGTCAGTGTCTTCCGCACACTGGTTGGTGCTCGTCGATCCGCCTGAGAAACGCCTTGCACGGTGTATTTTCCTGTTTGTGCCTGTCATTTCTTGCTTTTTCCGCGCTTGTTCTCTTTGTTTGGCTGTCATACTGACCAGCGCTTCAATCCACCATGGCGTGTCCGTCCGATGAGCACTAAAATATGCACTTACTTTTTTATGTAAGACGTCATTTTAGAAATTTGTTTAGTTTTCATGCATTTGCAAAAATTTGAAATTAACGCGGATCGCGGAAGCCGCTCTTTGCCATTGGCTCATATTAGAGAACCAGTTGAGCTGTTATGCTCCAGTTGTCACTGCCCGATGAAGCACTAAAATACGCGCTTTTTATCTAAGACATCATTTTAGAAATGTGTCTAGTTTTCATGCAAAATGCAAAAGTTTGAAATAAACGCCGATCGCGGAAGCCGCTCTTTGACATTGGCTCATATTAGAGAACCAGTTCAGCTATTAAGCTCCAATTGTCACTGCCCGATAGCGCACTAAAATATGCACTTACTTTTTTATGTAGACGTCATTTTAGAATTTGTCTAGTTTTCATGCAAAGTGCAAAAATTTGAAATTAACGCTGATCGCGGAAGCCGCTCGTTGCCAATGGCTCATATTTAGAGAACCAGTTGAGCTGTTAACCTCCAGTTGTCACTGCCCGATGAAACACTAAATACGCGCTTTTTTATTTAAGACATCATTTTAGAAATGTGTCTAGTTTTCATGCAAAATGCAAAAGTTTGAAATTAACGCCAATCGCGGAAGCCGCTCGTTGCCATTGGCTCATAAAATTTGAAATTATCGCGGAACGTGGAAACCGCCCTTTGCTTTGGCTCATATTTAGAGAACCAGTTGAGCTGTTAAGCTTCAGTTGTCACTGCCCGATGAAGCACTAAAATACGCGATTTTTTATGTGAGACATCATTTTAGAAAGTGTCTAGTTTTCATGCAAATTGCAAAATTTTAAATAAACTCGGATCGCGGAAGCCGCTCTTTGGCATTGGCTCATATTAGAGAACCAGTTGAGCTGTTAAGCTCCAATTGTCACTGTCCGATAGAGCACTAAAATATGCGCTTACTTTTATGTAATACGTCATTTTAGAAATTTGCCTAGTTATCATGCAATTGCAAAAATTTGAAATTAACGCGGATCGCTGATTCCGCTCTTTGCCATTGGCTCATATTAGAGAACCAGTTGAGCTGGTAATCTCCAATTGTCACTGCCCGATAGAGCACTAAAATACGCACTTACTTTGTTATGTAAGACGTCATTTTAGAAATTTGTGTAGTTTTCATGCGAAATGCAAAATTTGAAATTACGGCGGATCGCGGAAGCCCCTATTTGCCATTGGCTCATATTTAGAGATCCAGTTGAGCTGTTAAACTCCAGTTGTCACTGCCCGATGAAGCACTAAAATACGCGCTTTTTCATTTAAGACATCATTTTAGAAATGTGTCTAGTTTTCATGCAAATTGCAAAAGTTTGAAATTAACGCCAATCGCGGAAGCCGCTCGTTGCCATTGGCTCTCAAAGTTTGAAATTAACGCGGAACGTGGAAACCGCCTTTTGCCTTTGGCTAATTTTAGAGAACCAGTTGGGCTGTTAAGCTCCAGTTCTCACTGCCCGATGAAGCACTAAAATACGCGCTTTTTTATGTAAGTCTTCATTTTAGAAATTTGTCTAATTTTCATGCAAAATGCAAAAGTTTGAAATTAACGCGGATCGCGGAAGCTCCTCTTTGCCATTGGCTCATATTAGACAACCTGTTGAGCTGTGAAGCTCCAGTTGTCACTGCCCGATGAAGCACTAAATACGCGCTTTTTATCTAAGACATCATTTTAGAAATGTGTCTAGTTTTCATGCAAAATGCAAAAGTTTGAAATTAACGCCGATCGCGGAGGCCGCTCTTGACATTGGCTCATATTAGAGAACCAGTTCAGCTGTTAAGCTCCAATTGTCACTGCCCGATAGAGCACTAAAATATGCACTTACTTTTTTATGTAAGACGTCATTTCAGAAATGTGTCCAGTTTTCATGCAATATGCAAAAGTTTGAAATAAACGCCGATCGCGGAAGCCGCTCTTTGACATTGGCTCATAAAATTTGAAATTATCGCGGAACGTGGAAACCGCCCTTTGCCTTTGGCTCATATTTAGAGACCCAGTGGAACTGTTAAGCTGCGGTTGTCACTGGCCGATAGAGCACTAAAATACGCACTTTTTATGTAAGACATCTTTTTAGAAATTTGTCTAGTTTTCATGCAAAATGCAAAATTTGAAATTAACGCGGATCGCGGAAGCCGCTCTTTGCCATTGGCTCATATTAGAGAACCAGTTAAGCTGTTATGCTCCAGTTGTCACTGCCCGATGAAGCACTAAAATATGCGCTTTTTATCTAAGACATCATTTTAGAAATGTGTCTAGTTTTCATGCAAAATGCAAAAGTTTGAAATTAACGCCGATCGCGGAAGCCGCTGTTTGACATTGGCTCATATTAGAGAACCAGTTCAGCTGTTAAGCTCCCAATTGTCACTGCCCGATAGAGCACTAAAATATGCACTTACTTTTTTATGTAGACGTCATTTTAGAAATTTGTTTAGTTTTCATGCAATTTGCAAAAATTTGAAATTAACGCGGATCGCGGAAGCCGCTCTTTGCCATTGGCTCATATTAGAGAACCAGTTGAGCTGTTATGCTCCAGTTGTCACTGCCCGATGAAGCACTAAAATACGCGCTTTTTATCTAAGACATCATTTTAGAAATGTGTCTAGTTTTCATGCAAAAATGCAAAAGTTTGAAATAAACGCCGATCGCGGAAGCCGCTCTTTGACATTGGCTCATATTAGAGAACCAGTTCAGCTATTAAGCTCCAATTGTCACTGCCCGATAGCGCACTAAAATATGCACTTACTTTTTTAATGTAAGACGTCATTTTAGAAATTGTCTAGTTTTCATGCAAAGTGCAAAATTTGAAATTAACGCTGATCGCGGAAGCCGCTCGTTGCCATTGGCTCATATTAAGAACCAGTTGAGCTGTTAAGGTCCAGTTGTCACTGCCCCGATAGAGCATTAAAATACGCGCTGTTTTATGTAAGACATCATTTTAGAAATTTGTCTAGTTTTCATGCAAAATGCAAAAATTTGAAATTACCGCGGATCGCGGAAGCCCCTATTTGCCAATGGCTCATATTTAGAGAACCAGTTGAGCTGTTAACCTCCAGTTGTCACTGCCCGATGAAACACTAAAATACGCGCTTTTTTTATTTAAGACATCATTTTAGAAATGTGTCTAGTTTTCATGCAAAATGCAAAAGTTTGAAATTAACGCCAATCGCGGAAGCCGCTCGTTGCCATTGGCTCATAAAATTTGAAATTATCGCGGACGTGGAAACCGCCCTTTGCTTTGGCTCATATTTAGAGAACCAGTTGAGCTGTTAAGCTTCAGTTGTCACTGCCCGATGAAGCACTAAAATACGCGATTTTTTATGTGAGACATCATTTTAGAAAAGTGTCTAGTTTTCATGCAAATTGCAAAAATTTTAAATAAACTCGGATCGCGGAAGCCGCTCTTTGGCATTGGCTCATATTAGAGAACCAGTTGAGCTGTTAGCTCCAATTGTCACTGTCCGATAGAGCACTAAAATATGCGCTTACTTTTTATGTAATACGTCATTTTAGAAATTTGCCTAGTTATCATGCAAATTGCAAAAATTTGAAATTAACGCGGATCGCGGAAGCCGCTCGTTGCCATTGGCTCATATTAGAGAACCGGTTGAGCTGTTAAGCCCGGTTGTCACTGCCCGATAAAGCACTAAAATACGCACCTTTTTAAGCCAGACATCTTTAGAAATTTGTCTAGTTTACATGCAAAATGCAAACATTTTAAATCAGCGCGGATCGCGGATGCCGCTCTTTGCCATTGGCTCATTTTTAGAGAACCAGTTGAGCTGTTATGCTCTAGTTGTCACTGCCCGATGACGCACAGAAATACGCGCTTTTTATCTAATACATCATTTTAGAAATGTGTCTAGTTTTCATGCAAAATGCAAAGTTTGAAATTAACTCCGATCGCGAAGCGCTCTTTAATTGGCTCATAAAACTTCAAATTATCGCGGAACGTGGAGGAACCGCCTTTTGGCTTTGGCTCATATTTAGAGAACCAGGTTGAGCTGTTAAGCTTCAGTTGTCACTACCCGATGAAGTAGTAGAATACGCGCGTTTTTATGCAAGACATCATTTAGAATTTTGTCTAGTTTTTCATGCAAAATGCAACGAGTTTGAAATTACCGTGGATCGCCGAAGCCGCTCTTTATCATTGGCTTATAGTTAGAGGAACAGTTGAACTGTAAGGTCCAGTTGTCACTGCCCGATAGAGCACTAAAATTCGCACTTTTATATTTAAGACATCATTTTTAGAAATTTGTCTAGTTTTCATGCAAAATGCAAAAATTGAAATTACGGCGGATCGCGGAAGCCCCTATTTGCCCTTGGCTCATATTTTAGAGATCCAGTTGAGCTGTTAAACTCCCAGTTGTCACCTGCCGATGAAGCCTAAAATACGCGCTTTTTCATTTAAGACATCATTTAGAAATGTGTCTAGTTTTCATGCAAATTGCAAAAGTTTGAAATTAACTCCAATGCGCGGAAGCCGCTCGTTGCCATTGGCTCATAAGTTTGAAATTAACGCGGAACCGTGAGAAACCGCCTTTTGCCTTTGGCTCATCTTTAGAGAACCAGGTTGGGCGGTTAAGCTCCAGTTCTCACTGCCGATGAAGCACTAAAATACGCGCTTTTTATGTAAGTCTTCATTTTAGAAATTTGTCTAATTTTCATGCAAAATGCAAAAGTTTGAAATTAACGCGGATCGCGGAAGCGCCTCTTTGCCATTGGCCTCATATTAGACACCTGTTGAGCTGTGAAGCTCCAGGTGTCACTGCCCGATAGAGCACTAAAATAGGCACTTTTTATATCAGACGGTCATTTATTAATTTGGTCCTACTTTTCAAGCAAATTGCAAAAGTTTGAAATTAACCCGGATCGCGGAAGCCGCTCTTTGCCATTGGCTTATATTAGAGAACCGTTGAGCTGTTAAGCTATAATTGTCACTGCCCGATAGAGCCTAAAATATGCACTTACTTTTTATGTAAGACGTCATGTCAGAATAGTGTCGCAGTTTATGCAATATGCAAAAGTTTGAAATTAACGCCGATCGCGGAAGCCGCTCTTTGACATTGGGCTCATACATTTGAAATTATCGCGGAACGTGGAAACCGCCCTTTGCCTTGGCTCATATTTAGAGAACCAGGGAACTGTAAGCTGCGGTGGCACTTCCCGATAGAGCACTAAAATATTCACTTTTTATGCCAGACATCAGTTTAGAAATTTGTGTTGTTTTTATGCAAAATGCAAAATTTGAAATTAACTCGGATCGCGAAAGCCGCTCTTTGCCATTGGCTCATATTAGGGAACCAGTTAAGCTGTTATGCTCCAGTTGTCACTGCCCGATGAGGCACTAAAATACGCGCTTTTTATCTAAGACATCATTTTAGAAATGTGTCTAGTTTTCATGCAAATGCAAAAGTTTGAAATTAACGCCGATCGCGGAGGCCGCTCTTTGACATTGGCTCATATTAGAGAACCAGTTTCAGCTGTTAAGCTCCATGTCACTGCCCGATAGAGCACTAAAATATGCACTTACTTTTTTATGTAAGACGTCATTTCAGAAATGTGTCCAGTTTCATGCAATATGCAAAAGTTTGAAATAACGCCGATCGCGGAAGCCGCTCTTTGACATTGGCTCATAACAATTTTGAAATTATCGCGGAAACGTGGAAACCGCCCTTTGCCTTTGGCTCATATTTAGAGACCCAGTGGAACTGTTTAAGCTGCGGTTGTCACTGCCCGATAGAGCACTAAAATACGCACTTTTATGTAAGACATCTTTTTAGAAATTTGTCTAGTTTTTCATGCAAAATGCCAAAAATTTGAAATTAACGCGGATCGGCGGAAGCCGCTCTTTGCCATTGGCTCATATTAGAGAACCAGTTAAGCTGTTATGCTCCAGTTGTCACTGCCCGATGAAGCACTAAAATATGCGCTTTTATCTAAGACATCATTTTAAAATGTGTCTAGTTTTCATGCAAATGCCAAAGTTTGAAATTAACGCCGATCGCGGAAGCCGCTGTTTGACATTGGCTCATATTAGAGAACCAGTTCAGCTGTTAAGCTCCAATTGTCACTGCCCGATAGAGCACTAAAATATGCACTTACTTTTTATGTAAGACGTCATTTTAGAAATTTGTTTAGTTTTCATGCAATTTGCAAAAATTTGAAATTAACGCGGATCGCGGAAGCCGCTCTTTGCCATTGGCTCATATTAGAGAACCAGTTGAGCTGTTATGCTCCAGTTGTCACTGCCCGATGAAGCACTAAAATACGCGCTTTTTATCTAAGACATCATTTTTAGAAATGTGTCTAGTTTTCATGCAAAATGCAAAAGTTTTGAAATAAACGCCGATCGCGGAAGCCGCTCTTTGACATTGGCTCATATTAGAGAACCAGTTCAGCTATTAACTCCAATTGTCACTCTGCCCGATAGCGCACTAAAATATGCACTTACTTTTTTATGTAAGACGTCATTTAGAAATTTGTCTAGTTTTCATGCAAAGTGCAAAAATTTGAAATTAACGCTGATCGCGGAAGCCGCTCGGTGCCATTTGGCTCTATTAGAGAACCAGTTGAGCTGTTAAGGTCCAGTTGTCACTCCCGATAGAGCATTAAAATACGCGCTGTTTATGTAAGACATCATTTTAGAAATTTGTCTGTTTTCATGCAAAATGCAAAAATTTGACAATGACCGCGGATCGCGGAGCCCTATTTGCCAATGGCTCATATTTAGAGAACCAGGTTGAGCTGTTAACCTCCAGTTGTCACTGCCCATGAAACACTAAAATACGCGCTTTTTTATTAGACATCATTTTAGAAATGTGTCTAGTTTTCATGCAAATGCAAAAGTTTGAAATTAACGCCGTTGGCGGAAGCCGCTCGTTGCCATTGGCTTCATAAAGTTTGAAATTATCGCGGAACGTGGAAAACGCCCATTGCCTTTGGCTCATATTTAGAGAACCAGTTGAGCTGTTAAGCTCCAGTTGTCACTGACCGATGAAGCACTAAAATACGCGATATTTTATGTAAGTCATTATTTTAAAAATTTGTTTAGTTTCCATGTAAATGGCAAAATTTGAAAATTAACGCGGAGTAGCGGAAGCCGCTCTGTGCCATTGGCTCATATTAGAGAACCCGTTGAGCTGTTAGTTCCGGTTGTCACTCCCGATAGAGCACTAAAATACGCACTTTTTATGCCAGACATCAGATTAAGAAATTTGTGTAGTTTTCATGCAAATGCAAAAATTTGAAATTAACCGGATCGCGGAAGCCGCTATTGCCATTGGCTCATATTAGAGAACCAGTTGAGCTGTTAAGCTACAATTGTCACTGCCCGATAGAGCACTAAAATACGTGCTTACTTTTTTATGTAAGACGTCATTTTAGAAATTTGCCTAGTTATCATGCAATTCCAAAATTGGAAATTAACGCCGATCGCGGAAGCCGCTCTTTGACATGGCTCATATTAGAGAACCAGTTCAGCTGTTAAGCTCCAATGTCACTGCCGATAGAGCACTAAAATATGCACTTACTTTTTATGTAAGACGTCATTTTAGAAATTTGTCTAGTTTTCATGCAAATTGCAAAAAAATTGAAATTAACGCGGATCGCGGAAGCCGCTCGTTGCCATTGGCTCATATTAGAGAACCAGTTGAGCTGTTAAGGTCCAGTTGTCACTGCCCGATAGAGCACTAAAATACGCGCTGTTTTATGTAAGACATCATTTTAGAAATTTGTCTAGTTTTCATGCAAATGCAAAAATTTTAAATTAACGCGGATCGCGGAAGCCGCTCTGTGCCATTGGCTCATATTAGAGAACCCGTTGAGCTGTTAAGTTCCGGTTGTCACTGCCCGATAGAGCACTAAAATATGCACTTACTTTTTTATGTTAGACGTCATTTCAGAAATGTGTCCAGTTTTCATGCAAAATGCAAAAGTTTGAAATTAACTCCGATCGCGGAAGCCGCTCTTTGCCATTGGCTCATATCAGAGAACCAGTTGAGCTGTTAAGCTCCGGTTGTCACTGCCCGATAGAGCACTAAATACGCGCTGTTTTATGTAAGACATCATTTTAGAAATTTGTCTATGTTTTCATGCAAAATGCAAAAGTTTGAAATTAACGCCGATCGCGGAAGACGCTCTTTGACATTGGCTCATATTAGAGAAGCAGTTCAGCTGTTAAGCTCCAGTTGTCACTGCCCGATGAAGCACTAAAATACGCGAATTTTATTTTAGGAAAGATATCATTTTAGAAATTTGTGTAGTTTTCATGCAAAATGCAAAGATTAGAAATTACCGCGGATCGCGGAAGTCCCTATTTGCCAATGGCTCATATTTAGAGAACCAGTTGAGCTGTTAACCTCCAGTTGTCACTGCCCGATGAAACACTAAAATACGCGCTATTTTATTTAAGACATCATTTTAGAAATGTGTCTAGTTTTCATGCAAAATGCAAAAGTTTGAAATTAACGTCGTTGGCGGAAGCCGCTCGTTGCCATTGGCTCATAAAGTTTGAAATTATCGCGGAACGTGGAAACCGCCCTTTGCCTTTGGCTCATATTTAGAGAACCAGTTGAGCTGTTAAGCTCCAGTTGTCACTGCCCGATGAAGCACTAAAATACGCGATTTTTTATGTAAGTCATTATTTTAAAAATTTGTTTAGTTTCCATGCAAATTGCAAAAATTTGAAATTAACGCGGATAGCGGAAGCCGCTCGTTGCCATTGGCTCATATTAGAGAACCGGTTGAGCTGTTAAGCTCCGGTTGTCACTGCCCGGTGAAGCACTAAAATACGCGCTTTTTTATGTAAGTCATCATTTTAAAAAATTTGTCTAGTTTTCATGCAAATTGCAAAAATTTTAAATTAACGCCGATCGCGGAAGCCGCTGTTTGACATTGGCTCATATTAGAGAACCAGTTGAGCTGTTAAGCTCCAATTGTCACTGTCCGATAGAGCACTAAAATATGCGCTTACTTTTTATGTAATACGTCATTTTAGAAATTTGCCTAGTTATCATGCAAATTGCAAAAATTTGAAATTAACGCGGATCGCGGAAGCCGCTCGTTGCCATTGGCTCATATTAGAGAACCGGTTGAGCTGTTAAGCTCCGGTTGTCACTGCCCGATGAAGCACTAAAATATGCGCTTTTTATCTAAGACATCATTTTAAAAATGTGTCTAGTTTTCATGCAAAATGCAAAAGTTTGAAATTAACGCCGATCGCGGAAGCCGCTGTTTGACATTGGCTCATATTAGAGAACCAGTTGAGCTGTTAAGCTCCAATTGTCACTGTCCGATAGAGCACTAAAATATGCGCTTACTTTTTATGTAATACGTCATTTTAGAAATTTGCCTAGTTATCATGCAAATTGCAAAAATTTGAAATTAACGCGGATCGCGGAAGCCGCTCGTTGCCATTGGCTCATATTAGAGAACCGGTTGAGCTGTTAAGCTCCGGTTGTCACTGCCCGATAAAGCACTAAAATACGCACTTTTTTAAGCCAGACATCTTTAGAAATTTGTCTAGTTTACATGCAAAATGCAAAAATTTTAAATCAGCGCGGATCGCGGATGCCGCTCTTTGCCATTGGCTCATTTTTAGAGAACCAGTTGAGCTGTTATGCTCTAGTTGTCACTGCCCGATGACGCACAAAAATACGCGCTTTTTATCTAATACATCATTTTAGAAATGTGTCTAGTTTTCATGCAAAATGCAAAAGTTTGAAATTAACTCCGATCGCGGAAGCCGCTCTTTTAAATTGGCTCATAAAATTTCAAATTATCGCGGAACGTGGAAACCGCCTTTTGGCTTTGGCTCATATTTAGAGAACCAGTTGAGCTGTTAAGCTTCAGTTGTCACTACCCGATGAAGTAGTAGAATACGCGCTTTTTTATGCAAGACATCATTTTAGAATTTTGTCTAGTTTTCATGCAAAATGCAAAAGTTTGAAATTAACGTGGATCGCCGAAGCCGCTCTTTATCATTGGCTTATATTAGAGAACCAGTTGAACTGTTAAGGTCCAGTTGTCACTGCCCGATAGAGCACTAAAATTCGCACTTTTATATTTAAGACATCATTTTAGAAATTTGTCTAGTTTTCATGCAAAATGCAAAAATTTGAAATTAACGCGGATCGCTGATTCCGCTCTTTGCCATTGGCTCATATTAGAGAACCAGTTGAGCTGGTAATCTCCAATTGTCACTGCCCGATAGAGCACTAAAATACGCACTTACTTTGTTATGTAAGACGTCATTTTAGAAATTTGTGTAGTTTTCATGCGAAATGCAAAAATTTGAAATTACGGCGGATCGCGGAAGCCCCTATTTGCCATTGGCTCATATTTAGAGATCCAGTTGAGCTGTTAAACTCCAGTTGTCACTGCCCGATGAAGCACTAAAATACGCGCGTTTTCATTTAAGACATCATTTTAGAAATGTGTCTAGTTTTCATGCAAATTGCAAAAGTTTGAAATTAACGCCAATCGCGGAAGCCGCTCGTTGCCATTGGCTCATAAAGTTTGAAATTAACGCGGAACGTGGAAACCGCCTTTTGCCTTTGGCTCATATTTAGAGAACCAGTTGGGCTGTTAAGCTCCAGTTCTCACTGCCCGATGAAGCACTAAAATACGCGCTTTTTTATGTAAGTCTTCATTTTAGAAATTTGTCTAATTTTCATGCAAAATGCAAAAGTTTGAAATTAACGCGGATCGCGGAAGCTCCTCTTTGCCATTGGCTCATATTAGACAACCTGTTGAGCTGTGAAGCTCCAGTTGTCACTGCCCGATAGAGCACTAAAATAGGCACTTTTTTATATCAGACGTCATTTTATTAATTTGTCTACTTTTCAAGCAAATTGCAAAAGTTTGAAATTAACCCGGATCGCGGAAGCCGCTCTTTGCCATTGGCTCATATTAGAGAACCAGTTGAGCTGTTAAGCTATAATTGTCACTGCCCGATAGAGCACTAAAATATGCACTTACTTTTTTATGTAAGACGTCATTTCAGAAATGTGTCCAGTTTTCATGCAATATGCAAAAGTTTGAAATTAACGCCGATCGCGAAAGCCCCTCTTTGACATTGGCTCATAACATTTGAAATTATCGCGGAACGTGGAAACCGCCCTTTGCCTTTGGCTCATATTTAGAGAACCAGTGGAACTGTTAAGCTGCGGTTGACACTTCCCGATAGAGCACTAAAATATGCACTTTTTATGCCAGACATCAGTTTAGAAATTTGTGTTGTTTTTATGCAAAATGCAAAAATTTGAAATTAACTCGGATCGCGAAAGCCGCTCTTTGCCATTGGCTCATATTAGGGAACCAGTTAAGCTGTTATGCTCCAGTTGTCACTGCCCGATGAAGCACTAAAATACGCGCTTTTTATCTAAGACATCATTTTAGAAATGTGTCTAGTTTTCATGCAAAATGCAAAAGTTTGAAATAAACGCCGATCGCGGAAGCCGCTCTTTGACATTGGCTCATAAAATTTGAAATTATCGCGGAACGTTCATGGAACGCGGAATGTAAGACATCTTTTTAGAAATTTGTCTAGTTTTCATGCAAAATGCAAAAATTTGAAATTAACGCGGATCGCGGAAGCCGCTCTTTGCCATTGGCTCATATTAGAGAACCAGTTAAGCTGTTATGCTCCAGTTGTCACTGCCCGATGAAGCACTAAAATATGCGCTTTTTATCTAAGACATCATTTTAGAAATGTGTCTAGTTTTCATGCAAAATGCAAAAGTTTGAAATTAACGCCGATCGCGGAAGCCGCTGTTTGACATTGGCTCATATTAGAGAACCAGTTCAGCTGTTAAGCTCCAATTGTCACTGCCCGATAGAGCACTAAAATATGCACTTACTTTTTTATGTAAGACGTCATTTTAGAAATTTGTTTAGTTTTCATGCAATTTGCAAAAATTTGAAATTAACGCGGATCGCGGAAGCCGCTCTTTGCCATTGGCTCATATTAGAGAACCAGTTGAGCTGTTATGCTCCAGTTGTCACTGCCCGATGAAGCACTAAAATACGCGCTTTTTATCTAAGACATCATTTTAGAAATGTGTCTAGTTTTCATGCAAAATGCAAAAGTTTGAAATAAACGCCGATCGCGGAAGCCGCTCTTTGACATTGGCTCATATTAGAGAACCAGTTCAGCTATTAAGCTCCAATTGTCACTGCCCGATAGCGCACTAAAATATGCACTTACTTTTTTATGTAAGACGTCATTTTAGAAATTTGTCTAGTTTTCATGCAAAGTGCAAAAATTTGAAATTAACGCTGATCGCGGAAGCCGCTCGTTGCCAATGGCTCATATTTAGAGAACCAGTTGAGCTGTTAACCTCCAGTTGTCACTGCCCGATGAAACACTAAAATACGCGCTTTTTTATTTAAGACATCATTTTAGAAATGTGTCTAGTTTTCATGCAAAATGCAAAAGTTTGAAATTAACGCCAATCGCGGAAGCCGCTCGTTGCCATCGGCTCATAAAATTTGAAATTATCGCGGAACGTGGAAACCGCCCTTTGCTTTGGCTCATATTTAGAGAACCAGTTGAGCTGTTAAGCTTCAGTTGTCACTGCCCGATGAAGCACTAAAATACGCGATTTTTTATGTGAGACATCATTTTAGAAAAGTGTCTAGTTTTCATGCAAATTGCAAAAATTTTAAATAAACTCGGATCGCGGAAGCCGCTCTTTGGCATTGGCTCATATTAGAGAACCAGTTGAGCTGTTAAGCTCCAATTGTCACTGTCCGATAGAGCACTAAAATATGCGCTTACTTTTTATGTAATACGTCATTTTAGAAATTTGCCTAGTTATCATGCAAATTGCAAAAATTTGAAATTAACGCGGATCGCTGATTCCGCTCTTTGCCATTGGCTCATATTAGAGAACCAGTTGAGCTGGTAATCTCCAATTGTCACTGCCCGATAGAGCACTAAAATACGCACTTACTTTGTTATGTAAGACGTCATTTTAGAAATTTGTGTAGTTTTCATGCGAAATGCAAAAATTTGAAATTACGGCGGATCGCGGAAGCCCCTATTTGCCATTGGCTCATATTTAGAGATCCAGTTGAGCTGTTAAACTCCAGTTGTCACTGCCCGATGAAGCACTAAAATACGCGCTTTTTCATTTAAGACATCATTTTAGAAATGTGTCTAGTTTTCATGCAAATTGCAAAAGTTTGAAATTAACGCCAATCGCGGAAGCCGCTCGTTGCCATTGGCTCATAAAGTTTGAAATTAACGCGGAACGTGGAAACCGCCTTTTGCCTTTGGCTCATATTTAGAGAACCAGTTGGGCTGTTAAGCTCCAGTTCTCACTGCCCGATGAAGCACTAAAATACGCGCTTTTTTATGTAAGTCTTCATTTTAGAAATTTGTCTAATTTTCATGCAAAATGCAAAAGTTTGAAATTAACGCGGATCGCGGAAGCTCCTCTTTGCCATTGGCTCATATTAGACAACCTGTTGAGCTGTGAAGCTCCAGTTGTCACTGCCCGATAGAGCACTAAAATAGGCACTTTTTTATATCAGACGTCATTTTATTAATTTGTCTACTTTTCAAGCAAATTGCAAAAGTTTGAAATTAACCCGGATCGCGGAAGCCGCTCTTTGCCATTGGCTCATATTAGAGAACCAGTTGAGCTGTTAAGCTATAATTGTCACTGCCCGATAGAGCACTAAAATATGCACTTACTTTTTTATGT
Source organism: Dendroctonus valens (assembly GCA_024550625.1). Classification (NCBI taxonomy): domain Eukaryota; kingdom Metazoa; phylum Arthropoda; class Insecta; order Coleoptera; family Curculionidae; genus Dendroctonus; species Dendroctonus valens. The sequence goes on along the minus strand of JAJTJO010000007.1, from coordinate 87,504 downwards.
AAGACGTCATTTCAGAAATGTGTCCAGTTTTCATGCAATATGCAAAAGTTTGAAATTAACGCCGATCGCGGAAGCCGCTCTTTGACATTGGCTCATAACATTTGAAATTATCGCGGAACGTGGAAACCGCCCTTTGCCTTTGGCTCATATTTAGAGAACCAGTGGAACTGTTAAGCTGCGGTTGACACTTCCCGATAGAGCACTAAAATATGCACTTTTTATGCCAGACATCAGTTTAGAAATTTGTGTTGTTTTTATGCAAAATGCAAAAATTTGAAATTAACTCGGATCGCGAAAGCCGCTCTTTGCCATTGGCTCATATTAGGGAACCAGTTAAGCTGTTATGCTCCAGTTGTCACTGCCCGATGAAGCACTAAAATACGCGCTTTTTATCTAAGACATCATTTTAGAAATGTGTCTAGTTTTCATGCAAAATGCAAAAGTTTGAAATTAACGCCGATCGCGGAGGCCGCTCTTTGACATTGGCTCATATTAGAGAACCAGTTCAGCTGTTAAGCTCCAATTGTCACTGCCCGATAGAGCACTAAAATATGCACTTACTTTTTTATGTAAGACGTCATTTCAGAAATGTGTCCAGTTTTCATGCAATATGCAAAAGTTTGAAATAAACGCCGATCGCGGAAGCCGCTCTTTGACATTGGCTCATAAAATTTGAAATTATCGCGGAACGTGGAAACCGCCCTTTGCCTTTGGCTCATATTTAGAGACCCAGTGGAACTGTTAAGCTGCGGTTGTCACTGCCCGATAGAGCACTAAAATACGCACTTTTTATGTAAGACATCTTTTTAGAAATTTGTCTAGTTTTCATGCAAAATGCAAAAATTTGAAATTAACGCGGATCGCGGAAGCCGCTCTTTGCCATTGGCTCATATTAGAGAACCAGTTAAGCTGTTATGCTCCAGTTGTCACTGCCCGATGAAGCACTAAAATATGCGCTTTTTATCTAAGACATCATTTTAGAAATGTGTCTAGTTTTCATGCAAAATGCAAAAGTTTGAAATTAACGCCGATCGCGGAAGCCGCTGTTTGACATTGGCTCATATTAGAGAACCAGTTCAGCTGTTAAGCTCCAATTGTCACTGCCCGATAGAGCACTAAAATATGCACTTACTTTTTTATGTAAGACGTCATTTTAGAAATTTGTTTAGTTTTCATGCAATTTGCAAAAATTTGAAATTAACGCGGATCGCGGAAGCCGCTCTTTGCCATTGGCTCATATTAGAGAACCAGTTGAGCTGTTATGCTCCAGTTGTCACTGCCCGATGAAGCACTAAAATACGCGCTTTTTATCTAAGACATCATTTTAGAAATGTGTCTAGTTTTCATGCAAAATGCAAAAGTTTGAAATAAACGCCGATCGCGGAAGCCGCTCTTTGACATTGGCTCATATTAGAGAACCAGTTCAGCTATTAAGCTCCAATTGTCACTGCCCGATAGCGCACTAAAATATGCACTTACTTTTTTATGTAAGACGTCATTTTAGAAATTTGTCTAGTTTTCATGCAAAGTGCAAAAATTTGAAATTAACGCTGATCGCGGAAGCCGCTCGTTGCCATTGGCTCATATTAGAGAACCAGTTGAGCTGTTAAGGTCCAGTTGTCACTGCCCGATAGAGCATTAAAATACGCGCTGTTTTATGTAAGACATCATTTTAGAAATTTGTCTAGTTTTCATGCAAAATGCAAAAATTTGAAATTACCGCGGATCGCGGAAGCCCCTATTTGCCAATGGCTCATATTTAGAGAACCAGTTGAGCTGTTAACCTCCAGTTGTCACTGCCCGATGAAACACTAAAATACGCGCTTTTTTATTTAAGACATCATTTTAGAAATGTGTCTAATTTTCATGCAAAATGCAAAAGCTTGAAATTAACGCCGACCGCGGTAGCCGCTCTTTGCCATTGGCTCATATTTAGAGAACCAGTTGAGCTGTTAACCTCCAGTTGTCACTGCCCGATGAAACACTAAAATACGCGATTTTTTATGTAAGTCATTATTTTAAAATTTGTTTAGTTTCCATGCAAATTGCAAAAATTTGAAATTAACGCGGATAGCGGAAGCCGCTCGTTGCCATTGGCTCATATTAGAGAACCGGTTGAGCTGTTAAGCTCCGGTTTTCACTGCCCGGTGAAGCACTAAAATACGCGCTTTTTATGTAAGTCATCATTTTAAAAATTTGTCTGGTTTTCATGCAAAATGCAAAAATTTTAAATTAACGCGGATCGCGGAAGCCGCTCTTTGCCATTGGCTCATATTAGAGAACCAGTTGACCTGTTAAGTTCCGGTTGTCACTGCCCGATAGAGCACTAAAATATGCACTTACTTTTTTATGTTCGACGTCATTTCAGAAATGTGTCCAGTTTTCATGCAAAATGCAAAAGTTTGAAATTAACTCCGATCGCGGAAGCCGCTCTTTGCCATTGGCTCATATTAGAGAACCAGTTGAGCTGTTAAGCTCCGGTTGTCACTGCCCGATAGAGCACTAAAATACGCACTTTTTATGCCAGACATCAGTTTAGAAATTTGTGTTGTTTTCATGCAAAATGCAAAAATTTGAAATTAACTCGGATCGCGGAAGCCGCTCTTTGCCATTGGCTCATATTAGAGAACCAGTTGAGATGTTATGCTCCAATTGTCACTGCCCAATAGAGCACTAAAATATGCACTTACTTTTTTATGTAAGACGTCATTTTAGAAATTTGTTTAGTTTTCATGCAAATTGCAAAAATTTGAAATTAAAGCGGATCGCGGAAGCCGCTCTTTGCCATTGGCTCATATTAGAGAACCAGTTGAACTGTTATGCTCCAGTTGTCACTGCCCGATGAAGCACTAAAATACGCGCTTTTTATCTAAGACATCAATTTAGAAATGTGTCTAGTTTTCATGCAAAATGCAAAAGTTTGAAATTAACGCCGATCGCGGAAGCCGCTCGTTGCCATTGGCTCATAAAACTTGAAATTATCGCGGAACGTGGAAACCGCCCTTTGCTTTGGCTCATATTTAGAGAACCAGTTGAGCTGTTAAGCTTCAGTTGTCACTGCCCGATGAAGCACTAAAATACGCGATTTTTTATGTGAGACATCATTTTAGAAAAGTGTCTAGTTTTCATGCAAATTGAAAAATTTTAAATAAACTCGGATCGCGGAAGCCGCTCTTTGGCATTGGCTCATATTAGAGAACCAGTTGAGCTGTTAAGCTCCAATTGTCACTGTCCGATAGAGCACTAAAATATGCGCTTACTTTTTATGTAATACGTCATTTTAGAAATTTGCCTAGTTATCATGCAAATTGCAAAAATTTGAAATTAACGCGGATCGCGGAAGCCGCTCGTTGCCATTGGCTCATATTAGAGAACCGGTTGAGCTGTTAAGCTCCGGTTGTCACTGCCCGATAAAGCACTAAAATACACACTTTTTTAAGCCAGACATCTTTAGAAATTTGTCTAGTTTACATGCAAAATGCAAAAATTTTAAATCAGCGCGGATCGCGGATGCCGCTCTTTGCCATTGGCTCATTTTTAGAGAACCAGTTGAGCTGTTATGCTCTAGTTGTCACTGCCCGATGACGCACAAAAATACGCGCTTTTTATCTAATACATCATTTTAGAAATGTGTCTAGTTTTCATGCAAAATGCAAAAGTTTGAAATTAACTCCGATCGCGGAAGCCGCTCTTTTAAATTGGCTCATAAAATTTCAAATTATCGCGGAACGTGGAAACCGCCTTTTGGCTTTGGCTCATATTTAGAGAACCAGTTGAGCTGTTAAGCTTCAGTTGTCACTACCCGATGAAGTAGTAGAATACGCGCTTTTTATGCAAGACATCATTTTAGAATTTTGTCTAGTTTTCATGCAAAATGCAAAAGTTTGAAATTAACGTGGATCGCCGAAGCCGCTCTTTATCATTGGCTTATATTAGAGAACCAGTTGAACTGTTAAGGTCCAGTTGTCACTGCCCGATAGAGCACTAAAATTCGCACTTTTATATTTAAGACATCATTTTAGAAATTTGTCTAGTTTTCATGCAAAATGCAAAAATTTGAAATTAACGCGGATCGCTGATTCCGCTCTTTGCCATTGGCTCATATTAGAGAACCAGTTGAGCTGGTAATCTCCAATTGTCACTGCCCGATAGAGCACTAAAATACGCGCTTACTTTGTTATGTAAGACGTCATTTTAGAAATTTGTGTAGTTTTCATGCGAAATGCAAAAATTTGAAATTACGGCGGATCGCGGAAGCCCCTATTTGCCATTGGCTCATATTTAGAGATCCAGTTGAGCTGTTAAACTCCAGTTGTCACTGCCCGATGAAGCACTAAAATACGCGCGTTTTCATTTAAGACATCATTTTAGAAATGTGTCTAGTTTTCATGCAAATTGCAAAAGTTTGAAATTAACGCCAATCGCGGAAGCCGCTCGTTGCCATTGGCTCATAAAGTTTGAAATTAACGCGGAACGTGGAAACCGCCTTTTGCCTTTGGCTCATATTTAGAGAACCAGTTGGGCTGTTAAGCTCCAGTTCTCACTGCCCGATGAAGCACTAAAATACGCGCTTTTTTATGTAAGTCTTCATTTTAGAAATTTGTCTAATTTTCATGCAAAATGCAAAAGTTTGAAATTAACGCGGATCGCGGAAGCTCCTCTTTGCCATTGGCTCATATTAGACAACCTGTTGAGCTGTGAAGCTCCAGTTGTCACTGCCCGATAGAGCACTAAAATAGGCACTTTTTTATATCAGACGTCATTTTATTAATTTGTCTACTTTTCAAGCAAATTGCAAAAGTTTGAAATTAACCCGGATCGCGGAAGCCGCTCTTTGCCATTGGCTCATATTAGAGAACCAGTTGAGCTGTTAAGCTATAATTGTCACTGCCCGATAGAGCACTAAAATATGCACTTACTTTTTTATGTAAGACGTCATTTCAGAAATGTGTCCAGTTTTCATGCAATATGCAAAAGTTTGAAATTAACGCCGATCGCGAAAGCCCCTCTTTGACATTGGCTCATAACATTTGAAATTATCGCGGAACGTGGAAACCGCCCTTTGCCTTTGGCTCATATTTAGAGAACCAGTGGAACTGTTAAGCTGCGGTTGACACTTCCCGATAGAGCACTAAAATATGCACTTTTTATACCAGACATCAGTTTAGAAATTTGTGTTGTTTTTATGCAAAATGCCAAAATTTGAAATTAACTCGGATCGCGAAAGCCGCTCTTTGCCATTGGCTCATATTAGGGAACCAGTTAAGCTGTTATGCTCCAGTTGTCACTGCCCGATGAAGCACTAAAATACGCGCTTTTTATCTAAGACATCATTTTAGAAATGTGTCTAGTTTTCATGCAAAATGCAAAAGTTTGAAATTAACGCCGATCGCGGAGGCCGCTCTTTGACATTGGCTCATATTAGAGAACCAGTTCAGCTGTTAAGCTCCAATTGTCACTGCCCGATAGAGCACTAAAATATGCACTTACTTTTTTATGTAAGACGTCATTTCAGAAATGTGTCCAGTTTTCATGCAATATGCAAAAGTTTGAAATAAACGCCGATCGCGGAAGCCGCTCTTTGACATTGGCTCATAAAATTTGAAATTATCGCGGAACGTTCATGGAACGCGGAATGTAAGACATCTTTTTAGAAATTTGTCTAGTTTTCATGCAAAATGCAAAAATTTGAAATTAACGCGGATCGCGGAAGCCGCTCTTTGCCATTGGCTCATATTAGAGAACCAGTTAAGCTGTTATGCTCCAGTTGTCACTGCCCGATGAAGCACTAAAATATGCGCTTTTTATCTAAGACATCATTTTAGAAATGTGTCTAGTTTTCATGCAAAATGCAAAAGTTTGAAATTAACGCCGATCGCGGAAGCCGCTGTTTGACATTGGCTCATATTAGAGAACCAGTTCAGCTGTTAAGCTCCAATTGTCACTGCCCGATAGAGCACTAAAATATGCACTTACTTTTTTATGTAAGACGTCATTTTAGAAATTTGTTTAGTTTTCATGCAATTTGCAAAAATTTGAAATTAACGCGGATCGCGGAAGCCGCTCTTTGCCATTGGCTCATATTAGAGAACCAGTTGAGCTGTTATGCTCCAGTTGTCACTGCCCGATGAAGCACTAAAATACGCGCTTTTTATCTAAGACATCATTTTAGAAATGTGTCTAGTTTTCATGCAAAATGCAAAAGTTTGAAATAAACGCCGATCGCGGAAGCCGCTCTTTGACATTGGCTCATATTAGAGAACCAGTTCAGCTATTAAGCTCCAATTGTCACTGCCCGATAGCGCACTAAAATATGCACTTACTTTTTTATGTAAGACGTCATTTTAGAAATTTGTCTAGTTTTCATGCAAAGTGCAAAAATTTGAAATTAACGCTGATCGCGGAAGCCGCTCGTTGCCAATGGCTCATATTTAGAGAACCAGTTGAGCTGTTAACCTCCAGTTGTCACTGCCCGATGAAACACTAAAATACGCGCTTTTTTATTTAAGACATCATTTTAGAAATGTGTCTAGTTTTCATGCAAAATGCAAAAGTTTGAAATTAACGCCAATCGCGGAAGCCGCTCGTTGCCATTGGCTCATAAAATTTGAAATTATCGCGGAACGTGGAAACCGCCCTTTGCTTTGGCTCATATTTAGAGAACCAGTTGAGCTGTTAAGCTTCAGTTGTCACTGCCCGATGAAGCACTAAAATACGCGATTTTTTATGTGAGACATCATTTTAGAAAGTGTCTAGTTTTCATGCAAATTGCAAAAATTTTAAATAAACTCGGATCGCGGAAGCCGCTCTTTGGCATTGGCTCATATTAGAGAACCAGTTGAGCTGTTAAGCTCCAATTGTCACTGTCCGATAGAGCACTAAAATATGCGCTTACTTTTTATGTAATACGTCATTTTAGAAATTTGCCTAGTTATCATGCAAATTGCAAAAATTTGAAATTAACGCGGATCGCTGATTCCGCTCTTTGCCATTGGCTCATATTAGAGAACCAGTTGAGCTGGTAATCTCCAATTGTCACTGCCCGATAGAGCACTAAAATACGCACTTACTTTGTTATGTAAGACGTCATTTTAGAAATTTGTGTAGTTTTCATGCGAAATGCAAAAATTTGAAATTACGGCGGATCGCGGAAGCCCCTATTTGCCATTGGCTCATATTTAGAGATCCAGTTGAGCTGTTAAACTCCAGTTGTCACTGCCCGATGAAGCACTAAAATACGCGCTTTTTCATTTAAGACATCATTTTAGAAATGTGTCTAGTTTTCATGCAAATTGCAAAAGTTTGAAATTAACGCCAATCGCGGAAGCCGCTCGTTGCCATTGGCTCATAAAGTTTGAAATTAACGCGGAACGTGGAAACCGCCTTTTGCCTTTGGCTAATATTTAGAGAACCAGTTGGGCTGTTAAGCTCCAGTTCTCACTGCCCGATGAAGCACTAAAATACGCGCTTTTTTATGTAAGTCTTCATTTTAGAAATTTGTCTAATTTTCATGCAAAATGCAAAAGTTTGAAATTAACGCGGATCGCGGAAGCTCCTCTTTGCCATTGGCTCATATTAGACAACCTGTTGAGCTGTGAAGCTCCAGTTGTCACTGCCCGATGAAGCACTAAAATACGCGCTTTTTATCTAAGACATCATTTTAGAAATGTGTCTAGTTTTCATGCAAAATGCAAAAGTTTGAAATTAACGCCGATCGCGGAGGCCGCTCTTTGACATTGGCTCATATTAGAGAACCAGTTCAGCTGTTAAGCTCCAATTGTCACTGCCCGATAGAGCACTAAAATATGCACTTACTTTTTTATGTAAGACGTCATTTCAGAAATGTGTCCAGTTTTCATGCAATATGCAAAAGTTTGAAATAAACGCCGATCGCGGAAGCCGCTCTTTGACATTGGCTCATAAAATTTGAAATTATCGCGGAACGTGGAAACCGCCCTTTGCCTTTGGCTCATATTTAGAGACCCAGTGGAACTGTTAAGCTGCGGTTGTCACTGCCCGATAGAGCACTAAAATACGCACTTTTTATGTAAGACATCTTTTTAGAAATTTGTCTAGTTTTCATGCAAAATGCAAAAATTTGAAATTAACGCGGATCGCGGAAGCCGCTCTTTGCCATTGGCTCATATTAGAGAACCAGTTAAGCTGTTATGCTCCAGTTGTCACTGCCCGATGAAGCACTAAAATATGCGCTTTTTATCTAAGACATCATTTTAGAAATGTGTCTAGTTTTCATGCAAAATGCAAAAGTTTGAAATTAACGCCGATCGCGGAAGCCGCTGTTTGACATTGGCTCATATTAGAGAACCAGTTCAGCTGTTAAGCTCCAATTGTCACTGCCCGATAGAGCACTAAAATATGCACTTACTTTTTTATGTAAGACGTCATTTTAGAAATTTGTTTAGTTTTCATGCAATTTGCAAAAATTTGAAATTAACGCGGATCGCGGAAGCCGCTCTTTGCCATTGGCTCATATTAGAGAACCAGTTGAGCTGTTATGCTCCAGTTGTCACTGCCCGATGAAGCACTAAAATACGCGCTTTTTATCTAAGACATCATTTTAGAAATGTGTCTAGTTTTCATGCAAAATGCAAAAGTTTGAAATAAACGCCGATCGCGGAAGCCGCTCTTTGACATTGGCTCATATTAGAGAACCAGTTCAGCTATTAAGCTCCAATTGTCACTGCCCGATAGCGCACTAAAATATGCACTTACTTTTTTATGTAAGACGTCATTTTAGAAATTTGTCTAGTTTTCATGCAAAGTGCAAAAATTTGAAATTAACGCTGATCGCGGAAGCCGCTCGTTGCCATTGGCTCATATTAGAGAACCAGTTGAGCTGTTAAGGTCCAGTTGTCACTGCCCGATAGAGCATTAAAATACGCGCTGTTTTATGTAAGACATCATTTTAGAAATTTGTCTAGTTTTCATGCAAAATGCAAAAATTTGAAATTACCGCGGATCGCGGAAGCCCCTATTTGCCAATGGCTCATATTTAGAGAACCAGTTGAGCTGTTAACCTCCAGTTGTCACTGCCCGATGAAACACTAAAATACGCGCTTTTTTATTTAAGACATCATTTTAGAAATGTGTCTAGTTTTCATGCAAAATGCAAAAGTTTGAAATTAACGCCAATCGCGGAAGCCGCTCGTTGCCATTGGCTCATAAAATTTGAAATTATCGCGGAACGTGGAAACCGCCCTTTGCTTTGGCTCATATTTAGAGAACCAGTTGAGCTGTTAAGCTTCAGTTGTCACTGCCCGATGAAGCACTAAAATACGCGATTTTTTATGTGAGACATCATTTTAGAAAAGTGTCTAGTTTTCATGCAAATTGCAAAAATTTTAAATAAACTCGGATCGCGGAAGCCGCTCTTTGGCATTGGCTCATATTAGAGAACCAGTTGAGCTGTTAAGCTCCAATTGTCACTGTCCGATAGAGCACTAAAATATGCGCTTACTTTTTATGTAATACGTCATTTTAGAAATTTGCCTAGTTATCATGCAAATTGCAAAAATTTGAAATTAACGCGGATCGCGGAAGCCGCTCGTTGCCATTGGCTCATATTAGAGAACCGGTTGAGCTGTTAAGCTCCGGTTGTCACTGCCCGATAAGCACTAAAATACGCACTTTTTTAAGCCAGACATCTTTAGAAATTTGTCTAGTTTACATGCAAAATGCAAAAATTTTAAATCAGCGCGGATCGCGGATGCCGCTCTTTGCCATTGGCTCATTTTTAGAGAACCAGTTGAGCTGTTATGCTCTAGTTGTCACTGCCCGATGACGCACAGAAATACGCGCTTTTTATCTAATACATCATTTTAGAAATGTGTCTAGTTTTCATGCAAAATGCAAAAGTTTGAAATTAACTCCGATCGCGGAAGCCGCTCTTTTAAATTGGCTCATAAAACTTCAAATTATCGCGGAACGTGGAAACCGCCTTTTGGCTTTGGCTCATATTTAGAGAACCAGTTGAGCTGTTAAGCTTCAGTTGTCACTACCCGATGAAGTAGTAGAATACGCGCTTTTTTATGCAAGACATCATTTTAGAATTTTGTCTAGTTTTCATGCAAAATGCAAAGTTTGAAATTAACGTGGATCGCCGAAGCCGCTCTTTATCATTGGCTTATATTAGAGAACCAGTTGAACTGTTAAGGTCCAGTTGTCACTGCCCGATAGAGCACTAAAATTCGCACTTTTATATTTAAGACATCATTTTAGAAATTTGTCTAGTTTTCATGCAAAATGCAAAAATTTGAAATTACGGCGGATCGCGGAAGCCCCTATTTGCCATTGGCTCATATTTAGAGATCCAGTTGAGCTGTTAAACTCCAGTTGTCACTGCCCGATGAAGCACTAAAATACGCGCTTTTTCATTTAAGACATCATTTTAGAAATGTGTCTAGTTTTCATGCAAATTGCAAAAGTTTGAAATTAACTCCAATCGCGGAAGCCGCTCGTTGCCATTGGCTCATAAAGTTTGAAATTAACGCGGAACGTGGAAACCGCCTTTTGCCTTTGGCTCATATTTAGAGAACCAGTTGGGCTGTTAAGCTCCAGTTCTCACTGCCCGATGAAGCACTAAAATACGCGCTTTTTTATGTAAGTCTTCATTTTAGAAATTTGTCTAATTTTCATGCAAAATGCAAAAGTTTGAAATTAACGCGGATCGCGGAAGCTCCTCTTTGCCATTGGCTCATATTAGACAACCTGTTGAGCTGTGAAGCTCCAGTTGTCACTGCCCGATAGAGCACTAAAATAGGCACTTTTTTATATCAGACGTCATTTTATTAATTTGTCTACTTTTCAAGCAAATTGCAAAAGTTTGAAATTAACCCGGATCGCGGAAGCCGCTCTTTGCCATTGGCTCATATTAGAGAACCAGTTGAGCTGTTAAGCTATAATTGTCACTGCCCGATAGAGCACTAAAATATGCACTTACTTTTTTATGTAAGACGTCATTTCAGAAATGTGTCCAGTTTTCATGCAATATGCAAAAGTTTGAAATTAACGCCGATCGCGGAAGCCGCTCTTTGACATTGGCTCATAACATTTGAAATTATCGCGGAACGTGGAAACCGCCCTTTGCCTTTGGCTCATATTTAGAGAACCAGTGGAACTGTTAAGCTGCGGTTGGCACTTCCCGATAGAGCACTAAAATATGCACTTTTTATGCCAGACATCAGTTTAGAAATTTGTGTTGTTTTTATGCAAAATGCAAAAATTTGAAATTAACTCGGATCGCGAAAGCCGCTCTTTGCCATTGGCTCATATTAGGGAACCAGTTAAGCTGTTATGCTCCAGTTGTCACTGCCCGATGAGGCACTAAAATACGCGCTTTTTATCTAAGACATCATTTTAGAAATGTGTCTAGTTTTCATGCAAAATGCAAAAGTTTGAAATTAACGCCGATCGCGGAGGCCGCTCTTTGACATTGGCTCATATTAGAGAACCAGTTCAGCTGTTAAGCTCCAATTGTCACTGCCCGATAGAGCACTAAAATATGCACTTACTTTTTTATGTAAGACGTCATTTCAGAAATGTGTCCAGTTTTCATGCAATATGCAAAAGTTTGAAATAAACGCCGATCGCGGAAGCCGCTCTTTGACATTGGCTCATAAAATTTGAAATTATCGCGGAACGTGGAAACCGCCCTTTGCCTTTGGCTCATATTTAGAGACCCAGTGGAACTGTTAAGCTGCGGTTGTCACTGCCCGATAGAGCACTAAAATACGCACTTTTTATGTAAGACATCTTTTTAGAAATTTGTCTAGTTTTCATGCAAAATGCAAAAATTTGAAATTAACGCGGATCGCGGAAGCCGCTCTTTGCCATTGGCTCATATTAGAGAACCAGTTAAGCTGTTATGCTCCAGTTGTCACTGCCCGATGAAGCACTAAAATATGCGCTTTTTATCTAAGACATCATTTTAAAAATGTGTCTAGTTTTCATGCAAAATGCAAAAGTTTGAAATTAACGCCGATCGCGGAAGCCGCTGTTTGACATTGGCTCATATTAGAGAACCAGTTCAGCTGTTAAGCTCTAATTGTCACTGCCCGATAGAGCACTAAAATATGCACTTACTTTTTTATGTAAGACGTCATTTTAGAAATTTGTTTAGTTTTCATGCAATTTGCAAAAATTTGAAATTAACGCGGATCGCGGAAGCCGCTCTTTGCCATTGGCTCATATTAGAGAACCAGTTGAGCTGTTATGCTCCAGTTGTCACTGCCCGATGAAGCACTAAAATACGCGCTTTTTATCTAAGACATCATTTTAGAAATGTGTCTAGTTTTCATGCAAAATGCAAAAGTTTGAAATTAACGCCGATCGCGGAAGCCGCTCTTTGACATTGGCTCATATTAGAGAACCAGTTCAGCTGTTAAGCTCCAATTGTCACTGCCCGATAGAGCACTAAAATATGCACTTACTTTTTTATGTAAGACGTCATTTTAGAAATTTGTCTAGTTTTCATGCAAATTGCAAAAATTTTAAATTAACGCGGATCGCGGAAGCCGCTCTGTGCCATTGGCTCATATTAGAGAACCAGTTGAGCTGTTAAGTTCCGGTTGTCACTGCCCGATAGAGCACTAAAATATGCACTTACTTTTTTTATGAAAGACGTCATTTCAGAAATGTGTCCAGTTTTCATGCAAAATGCAAAAGTTTGAAATTAACTCCGATCGCGGAAGCCGCTCTTTGCCATTGGCTCATATCAGAGAACCAGTTGAGCTGTTAAGCTCCGGTTGTCACTGCCCGATAGAGCACTAAAATATGCACTTTTTATGCCAGACATCAGTTAGAAATTTGTGTTCTTTTCATACAAAATGCAAAAATTTGAAATTAACTCGGATCGCGGAAGCCGCTCTTTGCCATTGGCTCATATTAGAGAACCAGTTGAGATGTTATGCTCCAATTGTCACTGCCCAATAGAGCACTAAAATATGCACTTACTTTTTTATGTAAGACGTCATTTTAGAAATTTGTTTAGTTTTCATGCAAATTGCAAAAATTTGAAATTAAAGCGGATCGCGGAAGCCGCTCTTTGCCATTGGCTCATATTAGAGAACCAGTTGAACTGTTATGCTCCAGTTGTCACTGCCCGATGAAGCACTAAAATACGCGCTTTTTATCTAAGACATCAATTTAGAAATGTGTCTAGTTTTCATGCAAAATGCAAAAGTTTGAAATTAACGCCGATCGCGGAAGCCGCTCGTTGCCATTGGCTCATAAAACTTGAAATTATCGCGGAACGTGGAAACCGCCCTTTGCTTTGGCTCATATTTAGAGAACCAGTTGAGCTGTTAAGCTTCAGTTGTCACTGCCCGATGAAGCACTAAAATACGCGATTTTTATGTGAGACATCATTTTAGAAAAGTGTCTAGTTTTCATGCAAATTGAAAAATTTTAAATAAACTCGGATCGCGGAAGCCGCTCTTTGGCATTGGCTCATATTAGAGAACCAGTTGAGCTGTTAAGCTCCAATTGTCACTGTCCGATAGAGCACTAAAATATGCGCTTACTTTTTATGTAATACGTCATTTTAGAAATTTGCCTAGTTATCATGCAAATTGCAAAAATTTGAAATTAACGCGGATCGCGGAAGCCGCTCGTTGCCATTGGCTCATATTAGAGAACCGGTTGAGCTGTTAAGCTCCGGTTGTCACTGCCCGATAGAGCACTAAAATACACACTTTTTTAAGCCAGACATCTTTAGAAATTTGTCTAGTTTACATGCAAAATGCAAAAATTTTAAATCAGCGCGGATCGCGGATGCCGCTCTTTGCCATTGGCTCATTTTTAGAGAACCAGTTGAGCTGTTATGCTCTAGTTGTCACTGCCCGATGACGCACAAAAATACGCGCTTTTTATCTAATACATCATTTTAGAAATGTGTCTAGTTTTCATGCAAAATGCAAAAGTTTGAAATTAACTCCGATCGCGGAAGCCGCTCTTTTAAATTGGCTCATAAAATTTCAAATTATCGCGGAACGTGGAAACCGCCTTTTGGCTTTGGCTCATATTTAGAGAACCAGTTGAGCTGTTAAGCTTCAGTTGTCACTACCCGATGAAGTAGTAGAATACGCGCTTTTTTATGCAAGACATCATTTTAGAATTTTGTCTAGTTTTCATGCAAAATGCAAAAGTTTGAAATTAACGTGGATCGCCGAAGCCGCTCTTTATCATTGGCTTATATTAGAGAACCAGTTGAACTGTTAAGGTCCAGTTGTCACTGCCCGATAGAGCACTAAAATTCGCACTTTTATATTTAAGACATCATTTTAGAAATTTGTCTAGTTTTCATGCAAAATGCAAAAATTTGAAATTAACGCGGATCGCTGATTCCGCTCTTTGCCATTGGCTCATATTAGAGAACCAGTTGAGCTGGTAATCTCCAATTGTCACTGCCCGATAGAGCACTAAAATACGCGCTTACTTTGTTATGTAAGACGTCATTTTAGAAATTTGTGTAGTTTTCATGCGAAATGCAAAAATTTGAAATTACGGCGGATCGCGGAAGCCCCTATTTGCCATTGGCTCATATTTAGAGATCCAGTTGAGCTGTTAAACTCCAGTTGTCACTGCCCGATGAAGCACTAAAATACGCGCGTTTTCATTTAAGACATCATTTTAGAAATGTGTCTAGTTTTCATGCAAATTGCAAAAGTTTGAAATTAACGCCAATCGCGGAAGCCGCTCGTTGCCATTGGCTCATAAAGTTTGAAATTAACGCGGAACGTGGAAACCGCCTTTTGCCTTTGGCTCATATTTAGAGAACCAGTTGGGCTGTTAAGCTCCAGTTCTCACTGCCCGATGAAGCACTAAAATACGCGCTTTTTTATGTAAGTCTTCATTTTAGAAATTTGTCTAATTTTCATGCAAAATGCAAAAGTTTGAAATTAACGCGGATCGCGGAAGCTCCTCTTTGCCATTGGCTCATATTAGACAACCTGTTGAGCTGTGAAGCTCCAGTTGTCACTGCCCGATAGAGCACTAAAATAGGCACTTTTTTATATCAGACGTCATTTTATTAATTTGTCTACTTTTCAAGCAAATTGCAAAAGTTTGAAATTAACCCGGATCGCGGAAGCCGCTCTTTGCCATTGGCTCATATTAGAGAACCAGTTGAGCTGTTAAGCTATAATTGTCACTGCCCGATAGAGCACTAAAATATGCACTTACTTTTTTATGTAAGACGTCATTTCAGAAATGTGTCCAGTTTTCATGCAATATGCAAAAGTTTGAAATTAACGCCGATCGCGAAAGCCCCTCTTTGACATTGGCTCATAACATTTGAAATTATCGCGGAACGTGGAAACCGCCCTTTGCCTTTGGCTCATATTTAGAGAACCAGTGGAACTGTTAAGCTGCGGTTGACACTTCCCGATAGAGCACTAAAATATGCACTTTTTATACCAGACATCAGTTTAGAAATTTGTGTTGTTTTTATGCAAAATGCCAAAATTTGAAATTAACTCGGATCGCGAAAGCCGCTCTTTGCCATTGGCTCATATTAGGGAACCAGTTAAGCTGTTATGCTCCAGTTGTCACTGCCCGATGAAGCACTAAAATACGCGCTTTTTATCTAAGACATCATTTTAGAAATGTGTCTAGTTTTCATGCAAAATGCAAAAGTTTGAAATTAACGCCGATCGCGGAGGCCGCTCTTTGACATTGGCTCATATTAGAGAACCAGTTCAGCTGTTAAGCTCCAATTGTCACTGCCCGATAGAGCACTAAAATATGCACTTACTTTTTATGTAAGACGTCATTTCAGAAATGTGTCCAGTTTTCATGCAATATGCAAAAGTTTGAAATAAACGCCGATCGCGGAAGCCGCTCTTTGACATTGGCTCATAAAATTTGAAATTATCGCGGAACGTTCATGGAACGCGGAATGTAAGACATCTTTTTAGAAATTTGTCTAGTTTTCATGCAAAATGCAAAAATTTGAAATTAACGCGGATCGCGGAAGCCGCTCTTTGCCATTGGCTCATATTAGAGAACCAGTTAAGCTGTTATGCTCCAGTTGTCACTGCCCGATGAAGCACTAAAATATGCGCTTTTTATCTAAGACATCATTTTAGAAATGTGTCTAGTTTTCATGCAAAATGCAAAAGTTTGAAATTAACGCCGATCGCGGAAGCCGCTGTTTGACATTGGCTCATATTAGAGAACCAGTTCAGCTGTTAAGCTCCAATTGTCACTGCCCGATAGAGCACTAAAATATGCACTTACTTTTTTATGTAAGACGTCATTTTAGAAATTTGTTTAGTTTTCATGCAATTTGCAAAAATTTGAAATTAACGCGGATCGCGGAAGCCGCTCTTTGCCATTGGCTCATATTAGAGAACCAGTTGAGCTGTTATGCTCCAGTTGTCACTGCCCGATGAAGCACTAAAATACGCGCTTTTTATCTAAGACATCATTTTAGAAATGTGTCTAGTTTTCATGCAAAATGCAAAAGTTTGAAATAAACGCCGATCGCGGAAGCCGCTCTTTGACATTGGCTCATATTAGAGAACCAGTTCAGCTATTAAGCTCCAATTGTCACTGCCCGATAGCGCACTAAAATATGCACTTACTTTTTTATGTAAGACGTCATTTTAGAAATTTGTCTAGTTTTCATGCAAAGTGCAAAAATTTGAAATTAACGCTGATCGCGGAAGCCGCTCGTTGCCAATGGCTCATATTTAGAGAACCAGTTGAGCTGTTAACCTCCAGTTGTCACTGCCCGATGAAACACTAAAATACGCGCTTTTTTATTTAAGACATCATTTTAGAAATGTGTCTAGTTTTCATGCAAAATGCAAAAGTTTGAAATTAACGCCAATCGCGGAAGCCGCTCGTTGCCATTGGCTCATAAAATTTGAAATTATCGCGGAACGTGGAAACCGCCCTTTGCTTTGGCTCATATTTAGAGAACCAGTTGAGCTGTTAAGCTTCAGTTGTCACTGCCCGATGAAGCACTAAAATACGCGATTTTTTATGTGAGACATCATTTTAGAAAAGTGTCTAGTTTTCATGCAAATTGCAAAAATTTTAAATAAACTCGGATCGCGGAAGCCGCTCTTTGGCATTGGCTCATATTAGAGAACCAGTTGAGCTGTTAAGCTCCAATTGTCACTGTCCGATAGAGCACTAAAATATGCGCTTACTTTTTATGTAATACGTCATTTTAGAAATTTGCCTAGTTATCATGCAAATTGCAAAAATTTGAAATTAACGCGGATCGCTGATTCCGCTCTTTGCCATTGGCTCATATTAGAGAACCAGTTGAGCTGGTAATCTCCAATTGTCACTGCCCGATAGAGCACTAAAATACGCACTTACTTTGTTATGTAAGACGTCATTTTAGAAATTTGTGTAGTTTTCATGCGAAATGCAAAAATTTGAAATTACGGCGGATCGCGGAAGCCCCTATTTGCCATTGGCTCATATTTAGAGATCCAGTTGAGCTGTTAAACTCCAGTTGTCACTGCCCGATGAAGCACTAAAATACGCGCTTTTTCATTTAAGACATCATTTTAGAAATGTGTCTAGTTTTCATGCAAATTGCAAAAGTTTGAAATTAACGCCAATCGCGGAAGCCGCTCGTTGCCATTGGCTCATAAAGTTTGAAATTAACGCGGAACGTGGAAACCGCCTTTTGCCTTTGGCTAATATTTAGAGAACCAGTTGGGCTGTTAAGCTCCAGTTCTCACTGCCCGATGAAGCACTAAAATACGCGCTTTTTTATGTAAGTCTTCATTTTAGAAATTTGTCTAATTTTCATGCAAAATGCAAAAGTTTGAAATTAACGCGGATCGCGGAAGCTCCTCTTTGCCATTGGCTCATATTAGACAACCTGTTGAGCTGTGAAGCTCCAGTTGTCACTGCCCGATGAAGCACTAAAATACGCGCTTTTTATCTAAGACATCATTTTAGAAATGTGTCTAGTTTTCATGCAAAATGCAAAAGTTTGAAATTAACGCCGATCGCGGAGGCCGCTCTTTGACATTGGCTCATATTAGAGAACCAGTTCAGCTGTTAAGCTCCAATTGTCACTGCCCGATAGAGCACTAAAATATGCACTTACTTTTTTATGTAAGACGTCATTTCAGAAATGTGTCCAGTTTTCATGCAATATGCAAAAGTTTGAAATAAACGCCGATCGCGGAAGCCGCTCTTTGACATTGGCTCATAAAATTTGAAATTATCGCGGAACGTGGAAACCGCCCTTTGCCTTTGGCTCATATTTAGAGACCCAGTGGAACTGTTAAGCTGCGGTTGTCACTGCCCGATAGAGCACTAAAATACGCACTTTTTATGTAAGACATCTTTTTAGAAATTTGTCTAGTTTTCATGCAAAATGCAAAAATTTGAAATTAACGCGGATCGCGGAAGCCGCTCTTTGCCATTGGCTCATATTAGAGAACCAGTTAAGCTGTTATGCTCCAGTTGTCACTGCCCGATGAAGCACTAAAATATGCGCTTTTTATCTAAGACATCATTTTAGAAATGTGTCTAGTTTTCATGCAAAATGCAAAAGTTTGAAATTAACGCCGATCGCGGAAGCCGCTGTTTGACATTGGCTCATATTAGAGAACCAGTTCAGCTGTTAAGCTCCAATTGTCACTGCCCGATAGAGCACTAAAATATGCACTTACTTTTTTATGTAAGACGTCATTTTAGAAATTTGTTTAGTTTTCATGCAATTTGCAAAAATTTGAAATTAACGCGGATCGCGGAAGCCGCTCTTTGCCATTGGCTCATATTAGAGAACCAGTTGAGCTGTTATGCTCCAGTTGTCACTGCCCGATGAAGCACTAAAATACGCGCTTTTTATCTAAGACATCATTTTAGAAATGTGTCTAGTTTTCATGCAAAATGCAAAAGTTTGAAATAAACGCCGATCGCGGAAGCCGCTCTTTGACATTGGCTCATATTAGAGAACCAGTTCAGCTATTAAGCTCCAATTGTCACTGCCCGATAGCGCACTAAAATATGCACTTACTTTTTTATGTAAGACGTCATTTTAGAAATTTGTCTAGTTTTCATGCAAAGTGCAAAAATTTGAAATTAACGCTGATCGCGGAAGCCGCTCGTTGCCATTGGCTCATATTAGAGAACCAGTTGAGCTGTTAAGGTCCAGTTGTCACTGCCCGATAGAGCATTAAAATACGCGCTGTTTTATGTAAGACATCATTTTAGAAATTTGTCTAGTTTTCATGCAAAATGCAAAAATTTGAAATTACCGCGGATCGCGGAAGCCCCTATTTGCCAATGGCTCATATTTAGAGAACCAGTTGAGCTGTTAACCTCCAGTTGTCACTGCCCGATGAAACACTAAAATACGCGCTTTTTTATTTAAGACATCATTTTAGAAATGTGTCTAGTTTTCATGCAAAATGCAAAAGTTTGAAATTAACGCCAATCGCGGAAGCCGCTCGTTGCCATTGGCTCATAAAATTTGAAATTATCGCGGAACGTGGAAACCGCCCTTTGCTTTGGCTCATATTTAGAGAACCAGTTGAGCTGTTAAGCTTCAGTTGTCACTGCCCGATGAAGCACTAAAATACGCGATTTTTTATGTGAGACATCATTTTAGAAAAGTGTCTAGTTTTCATGCAAATTGCAAAAATTTTAAATAAACTCGGATCGCGGAAGCCGCTCTTTGGCATTGGCTCATATTAGAGAACCAGTTGAGCTGTTAAGCTCCAATTGTCACTGTCCGATAGAGCACTAAAATATGCGCTTACTTTTTATGTAATACGTCATTTTAGAAATTTGCCTAGTTATCATGCAAATTGCAAAAATTTGAAATTAACGCGGATCGCGGAAGCCGCTCGTTGCCATTGGCTCATATTAGAGAACCGGTTGAGCTGTTAAGCTCCGGTTGTCACTGCCCGATAAAGCACTAAAATACGCACTTTTTTAAGCCAGACATCTTTAGAAATTTGTCTAGTTTACATGCAAAATGCAAAAATTTTAAATCAGCGCGGATCGCGGATGCCGCTCTTTGCCATTGGCTCATTTTTAGAGAACCAGTTGAGCTGTTATGCTCTAGTTGTCACTGCCCGATGACGCACAGAAATACGCGCTTTTTATCTAATACATCATTTTAGAAATGTGTCTAGTTTTCATGCAAAATGCAAAAGTTTGAAATTAACTCCGATCGCGGAAGCCGCTCTTTTAAATTGGCTCATAAAACTTCAAATTATCGCGGAACGTGGAAACCGCCTTTTGGCTTTGGCTCATATTTAGAGAACCAGTTGAGCTGTTAAGCTTCAGTTGTCACTACCCGATGAAGTAGTAGAATACGCGCTTTTTTATGCAAGACATCATTTTAGAATTTTGTCTAGTTTTCATGCAAAATGCAAAAGTTTGAAATTAACGTGGATCGCCGAAGCCGCTCTTTATCATTGGCTTATATTAGAGAACCAGTTGAACTGTTAAGGTCCAGTTGTCACTGCCCGATAGAGCACTAAAATTCGCACTTTTATATTTAAGACATCATTTTAGAAATTTGTCTAGTTTTCATGCAAAATGCAAAAATTTGAAATTACGGCGGATCGCGGAAGCCCCTATTTGCCATTGGCTCATATTTAGAGATCCAGTTGAGCTGTTAAACTCCAGTTGTCACTGCCCGATGAAGCACTAAAATACGCGCTTTTTCATTTAAGACATCATTTTAGAAATGTGTCTAGTTTTCATGCAAATTGCAAAAGTTTGAAATTAACTCCAATCGCGGAAGCCGCTCGTTGCCATTGGCTCATAAAGTTTGAAATTAACGCGGAACGTGGAAACCGCCTTTTGCCTTTGGCTCATATTTAGAGAACCAGTTGGGCTGTTAAGCTCCAGTTCTCACTGCCCGATGAAGCACTAAAATACGCGCTTTTTTATGTAAGTCTTCATTTTAGAAATTTGTCTAATTTTCATGCAAAATGCAAAAGTTTGAAATTAACGCGGATCGCGGAAGCTCCTCTTTGCCATTGGCTCATATTAGACAACCTGTTGAGCTGTGAAGCTCCAGTTGTCACTGCCCGATAGAGCACTAAAATAGGCACTTTTTTATATCAGACGTCATTTTATTAATTTGTCTACTTTTCAAGCAAATTGCAAAAGTTTGAAATTAACCCGGATCGCGGAAGCCGCTCTTTGCCATTGGCTCATATTAGAGAACCAGTTGAGCTGTTAAGCTATAATTGTCACTGCCCGATAGAGCACTAAAATATGCACTTACTTTTTTATGTAAGACGTCATTTCAGAAATGTGTCCAGTTTTCATGCAATATGCAAAAGTTTGAAATTAACGCCGATCGCGGAAGCCGCTCTTTGACATTGGCTCATAACATTTGAAATTATCGCGGAACGTGGAAACCGCCCTTTGCCTTTGGCTCATATTTAGAGAACCAGTGGAACTGTTAAGCTGCGGTTGGCACTTCCCGATAGAGCACTAAAATATGCACTTTTTATGCCAGACATCAGTTTAGAAATTTGTGTTGTTTTTATGCAAAATGCAAAAATTTGAAATTAACTCGGATCGCGAAAGCCGCTCTTTGCCATTGGCTCATATTAGGGAACCAGTTAAGCTGTTATGCTCCAGTTGTCACTGCCCGATGAGGCACTAAAATACGCGCTTTTTATCTAAGACATCATTTTAGAAATGTGTCTAGTTTTCATGCAAAATGCAAAAGTTTGAAATTAACGCCGATCGCGGAGGCCGCTCTTTGACATTGGCTCATATTAGAGAACCAGTTCAGCTGTTAAGCTCCAATTGTCACTGCCCGATAGAGCACTAAAATATGCACTTACTTTTTTATGTAAGACGTCATTTCAGAAATGTGTCCAGTTTTCATGCAATATGCAAAAGTTTGAAATAAACGCCGATCGCGGAAGCCGCTCTTTGACATTGGCTCATAAAATTTGAAATTATCGCGGAACGTGGAAACCGCCCTTTGCCTTTGGCTCATATTTAGAGACCCAGTGGAACTGTTAAGCTGCGGTTGTCACTGCCCGATAGAGCACTAAAATACGCACTTTTTATGTAAGACATCTTTTTAGAAATTTGTCTAGTTTTCATGCAAAATGCAAAAATTTGAAATTAACGCGGATCGCGGAAGCCGCTCTTTGCCATTGGCTCATATTAGAGAACCAGTTAAGCTGTTATGCTCCAGTTGTCACTGCCCGATGAAGCACTAAAATATGCGCTTTTTATCTAAGACATCATTTTAAAATGTGTCTAGTTTTCATGCAAAATGCAAAAGTTTGAAATTAACGCCGATCGCGGAAGCCGCTGTTTGACATTGGCTCATATTAGAGAACCAGTTCAGCTGTTAAGCTCTAATTGTCACTGCCCGATAGAGCACTAAAATATGCACTTACTTTTTTATGTAAGACGTCATTTTAGAAATTTGTTTAGTTTTCATGCAATTTGCAAAAATTTGAAATTAACGCGGATCGCGGAAGCCGCTCTTTGCCATTGGCTCATATTAGAGAACCAGTTGAGCTGTTATGCTCCAGTTGTCACTGCCCGATGAAGCACTAAAATACGCGCTTTTTATCTAAGACATCATTTTAGAAATGTGTCTAGTTTTCATGCAAAATGCAAAAGTTTGAAATAAACGCCGATCGCGGAAGCCGCTCTTTGACATTGGCTCATATTAGAGAACCAGTTCAGCTATTAAGCTCCAATTGTCACTGCCCGATAGCGCACTAAAATATGCACTTACTTTTTTATGTAAGACGTCATTTTAGAAATTTGTCTAGTTTTCATGCAAAGTGCAAAAATTTGAAATTAACGCTGATCGCGGAAGCCGCTCGTTGCCATTGGCTCATATTAGAGAACCAGTTGAGCTGTTAAGGTCCAGTTGTCACTGCCCGATAGAGCATTAAAATACGCGCTGTTTTATGTAAGACATCATTTTAGAAATTTGTCTAGTTTTCATGCAAAATGCAAAAATTTGAAATTACCGCGGATCGCGGAAGCCCCTATTTGCCAATGGCTCATATTTAGAGAACCAGTTGAGCTGTTAACCTCCAGTTGTCACTGCCCGATGAAACACTAAAATACGCGCTTTTTTATTTAAGACATCATTTTAGAAATGTGTCTAGTTTTCATGCAAAATGCAAAAGTTTGAAATTAACGCCGTTGGCGGAAGCCGCTCGTTGCCATTGGCTCATAAAGTTTGAAATTATCGCGGAACGTGGAAAACGCCCTTTGCCTTTGGCTCATATTTAGAGAACCAGTTGAGCTGTTAAGCTCCAGTTGTCACTGCCCGATGAAGCACTAAAATACGCGATATTTTATGTAAGTCATTATTTTAAAAATTTGTTTAGTTTCCATGTAAATGGCAAAAATTTGAAATTAACGCGGATAGCGGAAGCCGCTCTGTGCCATTGGCTCATATTAGAGAACCCGTTGAGCTGTTAAGTTCCGGTTGTCACTGCCCGATAGAGCACTAAAATACGCACTTTTTTATGCCAGACATCAGATTAGAAATTTGTGTAGTTTTCATGCAAAATGCAAAAATTTGAAATTAACCCGGATCGCGGAAGCCGCTATTTGCCATTGGCTCATATTAGAGAACCAGTTGAGCTGTTAAGCTCCAATTGTCACTGCCCGATAGAGCACTAAAATACGCGCTTACTTTTTTATGTAAGACGTCATTTTAGAAATTTGCCTAGTTATCATGCAAATTGCAAAAATTTGAAATTAACGCGGATCGCGGAAGCCGCTCTTTGACATTGGCTCATATTAGAGAACCAGTTCAGCTGTTAAGCTCCAATTGTCACTGCCCGATAGAGCACTAAAATATGCACTTACTTTTTTATGTAAGACGTCATTTTAGAAATTTGTCTAGTTTTCATGCAAATTGCAAAAAAATTGAAATTAACGCGGATCGCGGAAGCCGCTCGTTGCCATTGGCTCATATTAGAGAACCAGTTGAGCTGTTAAGGTCCAGTTGTCACTGCCCGATAGAGCACTAAAATACGCGCTGTTTTATGTAAGACATCATTTTAGAAATTTGTCTAGTTTTCATGCAAAATGCAAAAATTTTAAATTAACGCGGATCGCGGAAGCCGCTCTGTGCCATTGGCTCATATTAGAGAACCCGTTGAGCTGTTAAGTTCCGGTTGTCACTGCCCGATAGAGCACTAAAATATGCACTTACTTTTTTTATGTTAGACGTCATTTCAGAAATGTGTCCAGTTTTCATGCAAAATGCAAAAGTTTGAAATTAACTCCGATCGCGGAAGCCGCTCTTTGCCATTGGCTCATATCAGAGAACCAGTTGAGCTGTTAAGCTCCGGTTGTCACTGCCCGATAGAGCACTAAAATACGCGCTGTTTTATGTAAGACATCATTTTAGAAATTTGTCTAGTTTTCATGCAAAATGCAAAAGTTTGAAATTAACGCCGATCGCGGAAGACGCTCTTTGACATTGGCTCATATTAGAGAAGCAGTTCAGCTGTTAAGCTCCAGTTGTCACTGCCCGATGAAGCACTAAAATACGCGAATTTTATTTTAGGAAAGATATCATTTTAGAAATTTGTGTAGTTTTCATGCAAAATGCAAAGATTAGAAATTACCGCGGATCGCGGAAGTCCCTATTTGCCAATGGCTCATATTTAGAGAACCAGTTGAGCTGTTAACCTCCAGTTGTCACTGCCCGATGAAACACTAAAATACGCGCTATTTTATTTAAGACATCATTTTAGAAATGTGTCTAGTTTTCATGCAAAATGCAAAAGTTTGAAATTAACGCCGTTGGCGGAAGCCGCTCGTTGCCATTGGCTCATAAAGTTTGAAATTATCGCGGAACGTGGAAACCGCCCTTTGCCTTTGGCTCATATTTAGAGAACCAGTTGAGCTGTTAAGCTCCAGTTGTCACTGCCCGATGAAGCACTAAAATACGCGATTTTTTATGTAAGTCATTATTTTAAAAATTTGTTTAGTTTCCATGCAAATTGCAAAAATTTGAAATTAACGCGGATAGCGGAAGCCGCTCGTTGCCATTGGCTCATATTAGAGAACCGGTTGAGCTGTTAAGCTCCGGTTGTCACTGCCCGGTGAAGCACTAAAATACGCGCTTTTTTATGTAAGTCATCATTTTAAAAATTTGTCTAGTTTTCATGCAAATTGCAAAAATTTTAAATTAACGCGGATCGCGGAAGCCGCTCTGTGCCATTGGCTCATATTAGAGAACCCGTTGAGCTGTTAAGCTCCGGTTGTCACTGCCCGATAGAGCACTAAAATATGCACTTACTTTTTTTATGTTAGACGTCATTTCAGAAATGTGTCCAGTTTTCATGCAAAATGCAAAAGTTTGAAATTAACTCCGATCGCGGAAGCCGCTCTTTGCCATTGGCTCATATCAGAGAACCAGTTGAGCTGTTAAGCTCCGGTTGTCACTGCCCGATAGAGCACTAAAATATGCACTTTTTATGCCAGACATCAGTTTAGAAATTTGTGTTGTTTTCATGCAAAATGCAAAAATTTGAAATTAACTCGGATCGCGGAAGCCGCTCTTTGCCATTGGCTCATATTAGAGAACCAGTTGAGATGTTATGCTCCAATTGTCACTGCCCAATAGAGCACTAAAATATGCACTTACTTTTTTATGTAAGACGTCATTTTAGAAATGTGTCTAGTTTTCATGCAAAATGCAAAAGTTTGAAATTAACGCCGATCGCGGAAGCCGCTCGTTGCCATTGGCTCATAAAATTTGAAATTATCGCGGAACGTGGAAACCGCCCTTTGCTTTGGCTCATATTTAGAGAACCAGTTGAGCTGTTAAGCTTCAGTTGTCACTGCCCGATGAAGCACTAAAATACGCGATTTTTTATGTGAGACATCATTTTAGAAAAGTGTCTAGTTTTCATGCAAATTGCAAAAATTTTAAATAAACTCGGATCGCGGAAGCCGCTCTTTGGCATTGGCTCATATTAGAGAACCAGTTGAGCTGTTAAGCTCCAATTGTCACTGTCCGATAGAGCACTAAAATATGCGCTTACTTTTTATGTAATACGTCATTTTAGAAATTTGCCTAGTTATCATGCAAATTGCAAAAATTTGAAATTAACGCGGATCGCGGATGCCGCTCGTTGCCATTGGCTCATATTAGAGAACCGGTTGAGCTGTTAAGCTCCGGTTGTCACTGCCCGATAAAGCACTAAAATACGCACTTTTTTAAGCCAGACATCTTTAGAAATTTGTCTAGTTTACATGCAAAATGCAAAAATTTTAAATCAGCGCGGATCGCGGATGCCGCTCTTTGCCATTGGCTCATTTTTAGAGAACCAGTTGAGCTGTTATGCTCTAGTTGTCACTGCCCGATGACGCACAAAAATACGCGCTTTTTATCTAATACATCATTTTAGAAATGTGTCTAGTTTTCATGCAAAATGCAAAAGTTTGAAATTAACTCCGATCGCGGAAGCCGCTCTTTTAAATTGGCTCATAAAATTTCAAATTATCGCGGAACGTGGAAACCGCCTTTTGGCTTTGGCTCATATTTAGAGAACCAGTTGAGCTGTTAAGCTTCAGTTGTCACTACCCGATGAAGTAGTAGAATACGCGCTTTTTTATGCAAGACATCATTTTAGAATTTTGTCTAGTTTTCATGCAAAATGCAAAAGTTTGAAATTAACGTGGATCGCCGAAGCCGCTCTTTATCATTGGCTTATATTAGAGAACCAGTTGAACTGTTAAGGTCCAGTTGTCACTGCCCGATAGAGCACTAAAATTCGCACTTTTATATTTAAGACATCATTTTAGAAATTTGTCTAGTTTTCATGCAAAATGCAAAAATTTGAAATTAACGCGGATCGCTGATTCCGCTCTTTGCCATTGGCTCATATTAGAGAACCAGTTGAGCTGGTAATCTCCAATTGTCACTGCCCGATAGAGCACTAAAATACGCACTTACTTTGTTATGTAAGACGTCATTTTAGAAATTTGTGTAGTTTTCATGCGAAATGCAAAAATTTGAAATTACGGCGGATCGCGGAAGCCCCTATTTGCCATTGGCTCATATTTAGAGATCCAGTTGAGCTGTTAAACTCCAGTTGTCACTGCCCGATGAAGCACTAAAATACGCGCTTTTTCATTTAAGACATCATTTTAGAAATGTGTCTAGTTTTCATGCAAATTGCAAAAGTTTGAAATTAACGCCAATCGCGGAAGCCGCTCGTTGCCATTGGCTCATAAAGTTTGAAATTAACGCGGAACGTGGAAACCGCCTTTTGCCTTTGGCTCATATTAGAGAACCAGTTGGGCTGTTAAGCTCCAGTTCTCACTGCCCGATGAAGCACTAAAATACGCGCTTTTTTATGTAAGTCTTCATTTTAGAAATTTGTCTAATTTTCATGCAAAATGCAAAAGTTTGAAATTAACGCGGATCGCGGAAGCTCCTCTTTGCCATTGGCTCATATTAGATAACCTGTTGAGCTGTGAAGCTCCAGTTGTCACTGCCCGATAGAGCACTAAAATAGGCACTTTTTTATATCAGACGTCATTTTATTAATTTGTCTACTTTTCAAGCAAATTGCAAAAATGTTTGAAATTAACGCGGATCGCGGAAGCCGCTCTTTGCCATTGGCTCATATTAGAGAACCAGTTGAGCTGTTAAGCTCCAATTGTC
Organism: Dendroctonus valens; assembly: GCA_024550625.1. NCBI lineage: Eukaryota > Metazoa > Arthropoda > Insecta > Coleoptera > Curculionidae > Dendroctonus > Dendroctonus valens. The sequence continues at coordinate 59,858 of JAJTJO010000007.1, read as the reverse complement.
ACTGCCCGATAGAGCACTAAAATATGCACTTACTTTTTTATGTAAGACGTCATTTCAGAAATGTGTCCAGTTTTCATGCAATATGCAAAAGTTTTGAAATTAACGCCCGATCGCGGAAGCCCGCTCTTTGACATTGGCTCATAACATTTGAAATTATCGCGGAACGTGGAAACCGCCCTTTGCCTTTGGCTCATATTTAGAGAACCAGTGGAAACTGTTTAAGCTGCGGTTGACCTTCCCGATAGAGCACTAAAATATGCACTTTTTATGCCAGACATCAGTTTAGAAATTGTGTTTGTTTTATGCAAAATGCAAAAATTTGAAATTAACTCGGATCGCGAAAGCCGCTCTTTGCCATTGGCTCATATTAGGGAACCAGTTAAGCTGTTATGCTCCAGTGTCACTGCCCGATGAAGCACTAAAATACGCGCTTTTTATCTAAGACATCATTTTAGAAATGTGTCTAGTTTTCATGCAAAATGCAAAAGTTTGAAATTAACGCGATCGCGGACCGCTCTTTGACATTGGCTCATATTAGAGAACCAGTTCAGCTGTTAAGCTCCAATTGTCACTGCCCGATAGAGCACTAAAATACACTTTTTTATGTAAGATCATTTTAGAAATTTGTTAGTTTTCATGCAAATGCAAAAGTTTGAAATTAACGGGATCGCGAAGCCGCTCTTTGCCATTGGCTCATATTAAGAACCAGTTGAGCTGTTAGCTCCATTGTCACTGCCCGATGAGCACTAAATACGCACTTTTTATTAAGACATTTTAGAAATTGTGTAGTTTTCATGCGCAAATGCAAAAATTTGAAATTACGGCGGATCGCGGAAGCCCGCTCTTTGCCATTGGCTCATATTAGAGAACCAGTTGAGCTGTTAACTCCATTGTCACTGCCGTGAGACACTAAAATACGCGCTTTTTTATTAAGACGTCATTTTAGAATGTGTCTAGTTTCATGCAAAATGCAAAAGTTTGAAATTAACTCCGATCGCGGAAGCCGCTCTTTTAAATTGGCTCATAAAATTTCAAATTATCGCGGAACGTGGAAACCGCCCTTTGGCTTTGGCTCATATTTAGAGAACCAGTTGAGCTGTTAAGCTTCAGTTGTCACTGCCCGATGAAGCAGTAAAATACGCGCTTCTTTATGTAAGACATCATTTTAGAATTTTGTCTAGTTTTCATGCAAAATGCAACAGTTTGAAATTAACGTGGATCGCCGAAGCCGCTCTTTATCATTGGCTTATATTAGAGAACCAGTTGAACTGTTAAGGTCCAGTTGTCACTGCCCGATAGAGCACTAAAATACGCACTTTTATATTTAAGACATCATTTTAGAAATTTGTCTAGTTTTCATGCAAAATGCAAAAATTTGAAATTAACGCGGATCGCTGATTCCGCTCTTTGCCATTGGCTCATATTAGAGAACCAGTTGAGCTGCTAATCTCCAATTGTCACTGCCCGATAGAGCACTCAAATACGCACTTACTTTGTTATGTAAGACGTCATTTTAGAAATTTGTGTAGTTTTCATGCGAAATGCAAAAATTTGAAATTACGGCGGATCGCGGAAGCCCCTATTTGCCATTGGCTCTTATTTAGAGAACCAGTTGAGCTGTTAAACTCCAGTTGTCACTACCCGATGAAGCACTAAAATACGCGCTTTTTCATTTAAGACATCATTTTAGAAATGTGTCTAGTTTTCATGCAAAATGCAAAAGTTTGAAATTAACGCCGATCGCGGAAGCCGCTCGTTGCCATTGGCTCATAAAGTTTGAAATTAACGCGGAACGTGGAAACCGCCTTTTGCCTTTGGCTCATATTTAGAGAACCAGTTGGGCTGTTAAGCTCCAGTCCTCACTGCCCGATGAAGCACTAAAATACGCGCTTTTTTATGTAAGTCATCATTTTAGAAATTTGTCTAATTTTCATGCAAAATGCAAAAGTTTGAAATTAGCGCGGATCGCGGAAGCTCCTCTTTGCCATTGGCTCATATTAGACAACCTGTTGAGCTGTGAAGCTCCAGTTGTCACTGCCCGATAGAGCACTAAAATAGGCACTTTTTTATATCAGACGTCATTTTATTAATTTGTCTACTTTTCAAGCAAATTGCAAAAATTTTAAATTAACGCGGATCGCGGAAGAAGCTCTGTGCCATTGGCTCATATTAGAGAACCTGTTGAGCTGTTAAGTTCCGGTTGTCACTGCCCGATAGAGCACTAAAATACGCACTTTTTTATGCCAGACATCAGTTTAGAAATTTGTGTAGTTTTCATGCAAAATGCAAAAGTTTGAAATTAACGCCGATCGCGGAAGCCGCTCTTTGCCATTGGCTCATTTTCAGAGAACCCGTTGAGCTGTTATGCTCCAGTTGTCACTGCCCGATGAAGCACTAAAATACACGCTTTTTATCTAATACATCATTTTAGAAATTTGTCTAGTTTTCATGCGAAATGCAAAAGTTTGAAATTAACTCCGATCGCGGAAACCGCTCTTTTAAATTGGCTCATAAAATTTCAAATTATCGCGGAACGTGGAAACCGCCCTTTGGCTTTGGCTCATATTAGAGAACCAGTTGAGCTGTTATGCTCCAGTTGTCACTGCCCGATGAAGCATAAAAATACGAGCTTTTTTATTTAAGACATCATTTTAGAAATGTGTCCAGTTTTCATGCGAAATGCAAAAGTTTGAAATTAACGCCGATCGCGGAAGCCGCTCTTTGACATTGGCTCGTAAAATTTGAAATTATCGCGGAACGTGGAGACCGCCCTTTGCCTTTGGCTCATATTTAGAGAACCAGTGGAACTGTTAAGCTCCGATTGTCACTTCCCGATAGAGCACTAAAATACGCACTTTTTAAGCCAGACATATTTAGAAATTTGTCTAGTTTTCATGCAAAATGCAAAAATTTGAAATTAACGCGACTCGCGGAAGCCGCTCTTTGCCATTGGCTCATATTAGAGAACCAGTTAAGCTGTTATGCTCCAGTTGTCACTGCCCGATGAAGCACTAAAATACGCGTTTTTTATCTAATACATCATTTTAGAAATGTGTCTAGTTTTCATGCAAAATGCAAAAGTTTGAAATTAACGCCGATCGCGGAAGCCGCTCTTTGACATTGGCTCATATTAGAGAACCAGTTCAGCTGTTAAGCACCAATTGTCACTGCCCGATAGAGCACTAAAATACGCACTTACTTTTTTATGTAAGACGTCATTTTAGAAATTTGTCTAGTTTTCATGCAAAATGCAAAAGTTTGAAATTAACGTGGATCGCCGAAGCCGCTCTTTACCATTGGCTCATATTAGAGAACCAGTTGAACTGTTAAGGTCCAGTTGTCACTGCCCGATAGAGCACTAAAATACGCACTTTTTTATTTAAGACATCATTTTAGAAATTTGTCTAGTTTTCATGCAAAATGCAAAAATTTGAAATTAACGCGGATCGCGGATTCCGCTCTTTGCCATTGGCTCATATTACAGATCCAGTTGAGCTGCTGAGCTCCAATTGTCACTGCCCGATAGAGCACTAAACTACGCACTTACTTTGTCATGTAAGACGTCATTTTAGAAATTTGTGTAGTTTTCATGCGAAATGCAAAAATTTGAAATTACGGCGGATCGCGGAAGCCCCTATTTGCCATTGGCTCATATTCAGAGAACCAGTTGAGCTGTTTAACTCCAGTTGTCACTGCGCGATGAAGCACTAAAATACGCGCTTTTTCATTTAAGACATCATTTTAGAAATGTGTCTAGTTTTCATGCAAATTGCAAAAGTTTGAAATTAACGCCGATCGCGGCAGCTGCTCTTTGCCATTGGCTCATAAAGTGTGAAATTAACGCGGAACGTGGAAACCGCCCTTTGCCTTTGGCTCTTATTTAGAGAACCAGTTGGGCTGTTAAGCCCCAGTGGTCACTGCCCGATGAAGCACTAAAATACGCGCTTTTTTATGTAAGTCATCATTTTAGAAATTTGTCTAGTTTTCATGCAAAATGCAAAAGTTTGAAATTAACGTGGATCGCCGAAGCCGCTCTTTACCATTTTCTCATATTAGAGAACCAGTTGAACTGTTAAGGTCCAGTTGTCACAGCCCGATAGAGCACTAAAATACGCACTTTTTTATTTAAGACATCATTTTAGAAATGTGTCTAGTTTTCATGCAAATTGCAAAAATTTGAAATTAACGCGGATCGCGGAAGCCGCTCGTTGCCATTGGCTCATATTAGAGAACCAGTTGAGCTGTTAAGCTCCGGTTGTCACTGCCCGATAGAGCAGTAAAATACGCACTTTTTTAAACCAGACATATTTAGAAATTTGTCAATTTTCATGCAAAATGCTAAAATTTTAAATCAGCGCGGATCGCGGAAGCCGCTCTTTGCCATTGGCTCATTTTTAGAGAAAAAGTCGAGCTATTATGCTCCAGTTGTCACTGCCCGATGAAGCACTAAAATACCCGCTTTTTTATTTAAGACATCATTTTAGAAATGTGTCTAGTTTTCATGCAAAATGCAAAAGTTTGAAATTAACTCCGATCGCGGAAGCCGCTCTTTTAAATTGGCTCATAAAATTTCAAATTATCGCGGAACGTGGAAACCGCCCTTTGGCTTTTGCTCATATTTAGAGAACCAGTTGAGCTGTTAAGCTTCAGTTGTCACTGCCCGATGAAGCACTAAAATACGCGCATTTTTATGTAAGACATCATTTTAGAAATTTGTCTAGTTTTCATGCAAAATGCAAAAGTTTGAAATTAACGTGGATCGCCGAAGCCGCTCTTTACCATTGGCTCATATTAGAGAACCAGTTGAACTGTTAAGGTCCAGTTGTCACTGCCCGATAGAGCACTAAAATACGCACATTTTTATTTAAGACCTCATTTTAGAAATTTGTCTAGTTTTCATGCAAAATGCAAAAATTTTAAATTAACGCGGTTCGCGGATTCCGCTCTTTGCCATTGTCTCATATTACAGATCCAGTTGAGCTGCTAAGCTCCAATTGTCACTGCCCGATAGAGCACTAAAATACGCACTTACTTTGTTATGTAAGACGTCATTTTAGAAATTTGTGTAGTTTTCATGCGAAATGCAAAAATTTGAAATTACGGCGGATCGCGGAAGCCCCTATTTGCCGTTGGCTCCTGTTCAGAGAACCAGTTGACCTGTTTAACGCCAGTTGTCACTGCCCGATGAAGCACTAAAATACGCGCTTTTTCATCACATCATTTTATAAATGTGTCTAGTTTTCATGCAAATTGCAAAAGTTTGAAATTAACGCCAATCGCGGAAGCCGCTCGTTGCCATTGGCTCATAAAGTTTGAAATTAACGCGGAACGTGGAAACCGCCTTTTGCCTTTGGCTCATATTTAGAGAACCAGTTGGGCTGTTAAGCTCCAGTTCTCACTGCCCGATGAAGCACTAAAATACGCGCTTTTTTATGTAAGTCTTCATTTTAGAAATTTGTCTAATTTTCATGCAAAATGCAAAAGTTTGAAATTAACACGGATCGCGGAAGCTCCTCTTTGCCATTGGCTCATATTAGACAACCTGTTGAGCTGTGAAGCTCCAGTTGTCACTGCCCGATAGAGCACTAAAATAGGCACTTTTTTATATCAGACGTCATTTTATTAATTTGTCTACTTTTCAAGCAAATTGCAAAAGTTTGAAATTAACCCGGATCGCGGAAGCCGCTCTTTGCCATTGGCTCATATTAGAGAACCAGTTGAGCTGTTAAGCTATAATTGTCACTGCCCGATAGAGCACTAAAATATGCACTTACTTTTTTATGTAAGACGTCATTTCAGAAATGTGTCCAGTTTTCATGCAATATGCAAAAGTTTGAAATTAACGCCGATCGCGGAAGCCGCTCTTTGACATTGGCTCATAACATTTGAAATTATCGCGGAACGTGGAAACCGCCCTTTGCCTTTGGCTCATATTTAGAGAACCAGTGGAACTGTTAAGCTGCGGTTAACACTTCCCGATAGAGCACTAAGATATGCACTTTTTATGCCAGACATCAGTTTAGAAATTTGTGTTGTTTTTATGCAAAATGCAAAAATTTGAAATTAACTCGGATCGCGAAAGCCGCTCTTTGCCATTGGCTCATATTAGGGAACCAGTTAAGCTGTTATGCTCCAGTTGTCACTGCCCGATGAAGCACTAAAATACGCGCTTTTTATCTAAGACATCATTTTAGAAATGTGTCTAGTTTTCATGCAAAATGCAAAAGTTTGAAATTAACGCCGATCGCGGAGGCCGCTCTTTGACATTGGCTCATATTAGAGAACCAGTTCAGCTGTTAAGCTCCAATTGTCACTGCCCGATAGAGCACTAAAATATGCACTTACTTTTTTATGTAAGACGTCATTTCAGAAATGTGTCCAGTTTTCATGCAAAATGCAAAAGTTTGAAATTAACGCCGATCGCGGAAGCCGCTCTTTGACATTGGCTCATAAAATTTGAAATTATCGCGGAACGTGGAAACCGCCCTTTGCCTTTGGCTCATATTTAGAGAACCAGTGGAACTGTTAAGCTGCGGTTGTCACTGCCCGATAGAGCACTAAAATACGCACTTTTTTATGCCAGACATCAGATTAGAAATTTGTGTAGTTTTCATGCAAAATGCAAAAATTTGAAATTAACCCGGATCGCGGAAGCCGCTATTTGCCATTGGCTCATATTAGAGAACCAGTTGAGCTGTTAAGCTACAATTGTCACTGCCCGATAGAGCACTAAAATACGTGCTTACTTTTTTATGTAAGACGTCATTTTAGAAATTTGCCTAGTTATCATGCAAATTGCAAAAATTTGAAATTAACGCCGATCGCGGAAGCCGCTCGTTGCCATTGGCTCATAAAGTTTGAAATTAACGCGGAACGTGGAAACCGCCCTTTGCCTTTGGCTCATATTTAGAGAACCAGTTGAGCTGTTAAGCTCCATTTGTCACTGCCCGATGAAGCACTAAAATACTTGCTTTTTTATGTAAGTCATCATTTTAGAAATTTGTCCAGTTTTCATGCAAAATGCAAAAGTTTGAAATTAACTCCGATCGCGGAAGCCGCTCGTTGCCATTGGCTCATAAAGTTTGAAATTATCGCGGAACGTGGAAACCGCCCTTTGCCTTTGGCTCATATTTAGAGAACCAGTTGAGCTGTTAAGCTCCAGTTGTCACTGCCCGATGAAGCACTAAAATACGCGATTTTTTATGTAAGTCATTATTTTAAAAATTTGTTTAGTTTCCATGCAAATTGCAAAAATTTGAAATTAACGCGGATAGCGGAAGCCGCTCGTTGCCATTGGCTCATATTAGAGAACCGGTTGAGCTGTTATGTTCCGGTTGTCACTGCCCGATAGAGCACTAAAATATGCACTTACTTTTTTTATGTTAGACGTCATTTCAGAAATGTGTCCAGTTTTCATGCAAAATGCAAAAGTTTGAAATTAACTCCGATCGCGGAAGCCGCTCTTTGCCATTGGCTCATATCAGAGAACCAGTTGAGCTGTTAAGCTCCGGTTGTCACTGCCCGATAGAGCACTAAAATATGCACTTTTTATGCCAGACATCAGTTTAGAAATTTGTGTTGTTTTCATGCAAAATGCAAAAATTTGAAATTAACTCGGATCGCGGAAGCCGCTCTTTGCCATTGGCTCATATTAGAGAACCAGTTGAGATGTTATGCTCCAATTGTCACTGCCCAATAGAGCACTAAAATATGCACTTACTTTTTTATGTAAGACGTCATTTTAGAAATTTGTTTAGTTTTCATGCAAATTGCAAAAATTTGAAATTAAAGCGGATCGCGGAAGCCGCTCTTTGCCATTGGCTCATATTAGAGAACCAGTTGAACTGTTATGCTCCAGTTGTCACTGCCCGATGAAGCACTAAAATACGCGCTTTTTATCTAAGACATCAATTTAGAAATGTGTCTAGTTTTCATGCAAAATGCAAAAGTTTGAAATTAACGCCGATCGCGGAAGCCGCTCGTTGCCATTGGCTCATAAAATTTGAAATTATCGCGGAACGTGGAAACCGCCCTTTGCTTTGGCTCATATTTAGAGAACCAGTTGAGCTGTTAAGCTTCAGTTGTCACTGCCCGATGAAGCACTAAAATACGCGATTTTTTATGTGAGACATCATTTTAGAAAAGTGTCTAGTTTTCATGCAAATTGCAAAAATTTTAAATAAACTCGGATCGCGGAAGCCGCTCTTTGGCATTGGCTCATATTAGAGAACCAGTTGAGCTGTTAAGCTCCAATTGTCACTGTCCGATAGAGCACTAAAATATGCGCTTACTTTTTATGTAATACGTCATTTTAGAAATTTGCCTAGTTATCATGCAAATTGCAAAAATTTGAAATTAACGCGGATCGCGGAAGCCGCTCGTTGCCATTGGCTCATATTAGAGAACCGGTTGAGCTGTTAAGCTCCGGTTGTCACTGCCCGATAAAGCACTAAAATACGCACTTTTTTAAGCCAGACATCTTTAGAAATTTGTCTAGTTTACATGCAAAATGCAAAAATTTTAAATCAGCGCGGATCGCGGATGCCGCTCTTTGCCATTGGCTCATTTTTAGAGAACCAGTTGAGCTGTTATGCTCTAGTTGTCACTGCCCGATGACGCACAAAAATACGCGCTTTTTATCTAATACATCATTTTAGAAATGTGTCTAGTTTTCATGCAAAATGCAAAAGTTTGAAATTAACTCCGATCGCGGAAGCCGCTCTTTTAAATTGGCTCATAAAATTTCAAATTATCGCGGAACGTGGAAACCGCCTTTTGGCTTTGGCTCATATTTAGAGAACCAGTTGAGCTGTTAAGCTTCAGTTGTCACTACCCGATGAAGTAGTAGAATACGCGCTTTTTTATGCAAGACATCATTTTAGAATTTTGTCTAGTTTTCATGCAAAATGCAAAAGTTTGAAATTAACGTGGATCGCCGAAGCCGCTCTTTATCATTGGCTTATATTAGAGAACCAGTTGAACTGTTAAGGTCCAGTTGTCACTGCCCGATAGAGCACTAAAATTCGCACTTTTATATTTAAGACATCATTTTAGAAATTTGTCTAGTTTTCATGCAAAATGCAAAAATTTGAAATTAACGCGGATCGCTGATTCCGCTCTTTGCCATTGGCTCATATTAGAGAACCAGTTGAGCTGGTAATCTCCAATTGTCACTGCCCGATAGAGCACTAAAATACGCACTTACTTTGTTATGTAAGACGTCATTTTAGAAATTTGTGTAGTTTTCATGCGAAATGCAAAAATTTGAAATTACGGCGGATCGCGGAAGCCCCTATTTGCCATTGGCTCATATTTAGAGATCCAGTTGAGCTGTTAAACTCCAGTTGTCACTGCCCGATGAAGCACTAAAATACGCGCTTTTTCATTTAAGACATCATTTTAGAAATGTGTCTAGTTTTCATGCAAATTGCAAAAGTTTGAAATTAACGCCAATCGCGGAAGCCGCTCGTTGCCATTGGCTCATAAAGTTTGAAATTAACGCGGAACGTGGAAACCGCCTTTTGCCTTTGGCTCATATTTAGAGAACCAGTTGGGCTGTTAAGCTCCAGTTCTCACTGCCCGATGAAGCACTAAAATACGCGCTTTTTTATGTAAGTCTTCATTTTAGAAATTTGTCTAATTTTCATGCAAAATGCAAAAGTTTGAAATTAACGCGGATCGCGGAAGCTCCTCTTTGCCATTGGCTCATATTAGACAACCTGTTGAGCTGTGAAGCTCCAGTTGTCACTGCCCGATAGAGCACTAAAATAGGCACTTTTTTATATCAGACGTCATTTTATTAATTTGTCTACTTTTCAAGCAAATTGCAAAAGTTTGAAATTAACCCGGATCGCGGAAGCCGCTCTTTGCCATTGGCTCATATTAGAGAACCAGTTGAGCTGTTAAGCTATAATTGTCACTGCCCGATAGAGCACTAAAATATGCACTTACTTTTTTATGTAAGACGTCATTTCAGAAATGTGTCCAGTTTTCATGCAATATGCAAAAGTTTGAAATTAACGCCGATCGCGGAAGCCGCTCTTTGACATTGGCTCATAACATTTGAAATTATCGCGGAACGTGGAAACCGCCCTTTGCCTTTGGCTCATATTTAGAGAACCACTGGAACTGTTAAGCTGCGGTTGACACTTCCCGATAGAGCACTAAGATATGCACTTTTTATGCCAGACATCAGTTTAGAAATTTGTGTTGTTTTTATGCAAAATGCAAAAATTTGAAATTAACTCGGATCGCGAAAGCCGCTCTTTGCCATTGGCTCATATTAGGGAACCAGTTAAGCTGTTATGCTCCAGTTGTCACTGCCCGATGAAGCACTAAAATACGCGCTTTTTATCTAAGACATCATTTTAGAAATGTGTCTAGTTTTCATGCAAAATGCAAAAGTTTGAAATTAACGCCGATCGCGGAGGCCGCTCTTTGACATTGGCTCATATTAGAGAACCAGTTCAGCTGTTAAGCTCCAATTGTCACTGCCCGATAGAGCACTAAAATATGCACTTACTTTTTTATGTAAGACGTCATTTCAGAAATGTGTCCAGTTTTCATGCAATATGCAAAAGTTTGAAATAAACGCCGATCGCGGAAGCCGCTCTTTGACATTGGCTCATAAAATTTGAAATTATCGCGGAACGTGGAAACCGCCCTTTGCCTTTGGCTCATATTTAGAGACCCAGTGGAACTGTTAAGCTGCGGTTGTCACTGCCCGATAGAGCACTAAAATACGCACTTTTTATGTAAGACATCTTTTTAGAAATTTGTCTAGTTTTCATGCAAAATGCAAAAATTTGAAATTAACGCGGATCGCGGAAGCCGCTCTTTGCCATTGGCTCATATTAGAGAACCAGTTAAGCTGTTATGCTCCAGTTGTCACTGCCCGATGAAGCACTAAAATATGCGCTTTTTATCTAAGACATCATTTTAGAAATGTGTCTAGTTTTCATGCAAAATGCAAAAGTTTGAAATTAACGCCGATCGCGGAAGCCGCTGTTTGACATTGGCTCATATTAGAGAACCAGTTCAGCTGTTAAGCTCCAATTGTCACTGCCCGATAGAGCACTAAAATATGCACTTACTTTTTTATGTAAGACGTCATTTTAGAAATTTGTTTAGTTTTCATGCAATTTGCAAAAATTTGAAATTAACGCGGATCGCGGAAGCCGCTCTTTGCCATTGGCTCATATTAGAGAACCAGTTGAGCTGTTATGCTCCAGTTGTCACTGCCCGATGAAGCACTAAAATACGCGCTTTTTATCTAAGACATCATTTTAGAAATGTGTCTAGTTTTCATGCAAAATGCAAAAGTTTGAAATAAACGCCGATCGCGGAAGCCGCTCTTTGACATTGGCTCATATTAGAGAACCAGTTCAGCTATTAAGCTCCAATTGTCACTGCCCGATAGCGCACTAAAATATGCACTTACTTTTTTATGTAAGACGTCATTTTAGAAATTTGTCTAGTTTTCATGCAAAGTGCAAAAATTTGAAATTAACGCTGATCGCGGAAGCCGCTCGTTGCCATTGGCTCATATTAGAGAACCAGTTGAGCTGTTAAGGTCCAGTTGTCACTGCCCGATAGAGCATTAAAATACGCGCTGTTTTATGTAAGACATCATTTTAGAAATTTGTCTAGTTTTCATGCAAAATGCAAAAATTTGAAATTAACGCGGATCGCTGATTCCGCTCTTTGCCATTGGCTCATATTAGAGAACCAGTTGAGCTGGTAATCTCCAATTGTCACTGCCCGATAGAGCACTAAAATACGCACTTACTTTGTTATGTAAGACGTCATTTTAGAAATTTGTGTAGTTTTCATGCGAAATGCAAAAATTTGAAATTACGGCGGATCGCGGAAGCCCCTATTTGCCATTGGCTCATATTTAGAGATCCAGTTGAGCTGTTAAACTCCAGTTGTCACTGCCCGATGAAGCACTAAAATACGCGCTTTTTCATTTAAGACATCATTTTAGAAATGTGTCTAGTTTTCATGCAAATTGCAAAAGTTTGAAATTAACGCCAATCGCGGAAGCCGCTCGTTGCCATTTGCTTATAAAGTTTGAAATTAACGCGGATCGTGGAAACCGCCCTTTGCATTTGGCTCATATATAGAGAACCAGTTGAGCTGTTAAGCTCCAATTGTCACTAGCCGATAGAGCACTAAAATACGCACTTACTTTGTTATATAAGACGTCATTTTAGATATTTGTCTAGTTTTCATGCAAAATGCAAAAGTTTGAAATTAACGCGGATCGCGGAAGCCGCTCTTTGCCTTTGGCTCATATTAGAGAACCAGTTCAGCTGTTAAGCTCCAATTGTCACTAGCCGATAGAGCACTAAAATACGCACTTTCTTTGTTATGTAAGACGTCATTTTAGAAATTTGTGTAGTTTTCATGCAAAAAGCAAAAATTTGAAATTACCGCGGATCGCGGAAACCCCTATTTGCCATTGGCTCATATTTAGAGAACCAGTTGAGCTGTTAAGCTCCAGTTGTCACTGCTCGATGAAGCACTAAAATACGCACTTTTTCATTCAAGACCTCATTTTAGAAATGTGTCTAGTTTTCATGCAAAATGCAAAAATTTGAAATTCACGCCGATCGCGGAAGCCGCTCGTTGCCATTGGCTCATAAAGTTTGAAATTAACGCGGAACGTGGGAACCGCCCTTTGCGTTTGGCTCATATATAGAGAACCAGTTGAGCTGTTAAGCTCCAGTTGTCACTGCCCGATGAAGCACTAAAATACTCGCTTTTTTATGTAAGACATCATTTTAGAAATTTGACTAGTTTTCATGCAAAATGCAAAAATTTTAAATTAACGCGGATCGCGGAAGCTGCTCTTTGCCATTGGCTCATATTAGAGAACCAGTTGAGCTGCTAAGCTCCAATTGCCACTGCCCGATAGAGCACTAAAATACGCACTTACTTTGTTATGTAAGACGTCATTTTAGAAATTTGTGTAGTTTTCATGCGAAATGCAAAAGTTTGAAATTAACGCAGATCGCGGAAGAAGCTCTTTTCCATTAGCTCATATTAGACAACCTGTTGAGCTGTTAACCTCCAGTTGTCACTGCCCGATAGAGCACTAAAATTGGTACTTTTTTATGTCAGACGTCATTTTATTAATTTGTCTACTTTTCAAGCAAATTGCAAAAATTTTAAATTAACGCGGATCGCGGAAGCCGCTCTTTGCCTTTGGCTCATATTAGAGAACCAGTTGAGCTGTTAAGCTCCAATTGTCACTAGCCGATAGAGCACCAAAATACCCACTTACTTTTTTACGTAAGACGTCATTTTATAAATTTGTCTAGTTTTCATGCAAATTGCAAAAATTTTAAATTAACGCGGATCGCGGAAGCCGCTCTTTGCCATTGGCTCATATTAGGGAACCAGTTGAGCTGTTAAGTTCCGGTTGTCACTGCCCGATAGAGCACTAAAATACGCACTTTTTTATTTCAGACATCATTTTAGAAACTTGTCTAATTTTCATGCAAAATGCAAAAGTTTGAAATTAACGTGGATCGCCGAAGCCGACCTTTATTATTTTCTCATATTAGAGAACCAGTTGAACTGTTAAGGTCCAGTTGTCACTGCCCCATAGAGCACTAAAATACGCACTTTTTTATTTCAGACATCATTTTAGAAATTTGTCTAGTTTTCATGCAAAATGCAAAAGTTTGAAATTAACGCGGATCGCGAAAGCCGCTTTTTACCTTTGGCTCATATTAGAGGACCAGTTGAGCTGTTAAGCTTCAGTTGTCACTGCCCGATGAAGCACTAAAATTGGCGCTTTTTTATGTAAGACATCATTTTAGAAATTTGTCTAGTTTTCATGCAAAATGCAAATGTTTGAAATTATCGTGGATCGCCGAAGCCGCCCTTTACCATTGGCTCATATTAGAGAACCAGTTGAACTGTTGAGGTCCAGTTGTCACTGCCCGATAGAGCACTAAAATACGCACTTTTTTATTTAAGACATCATTTTAGAAATTTGCCTAGTTTTCATGCAAAATGTAAAAGTTTGAAATTAACGCGGATCGCGGAAGCCGCTCTTTGCCATTGGCTCATATTAGACAACCTGTTGAGCTGTTAAGCTCCAGTTGTCACTGCCCGATAGAGCACTAAAATAGGCACTTTTTTATGTCAGACGTCATTTTATTAATTTGTCTACTTTTCAAGCAAATTGCAAAAATTTTAAATTAACGCGGATCGCGGAAGCCGCTCTTTGCCTTTGGCTCATATTAGAGAACCAGTTGAGCTGTTAAGCTCCAATTGTCACTAGCCGATAGAGCACTAAAATACGCACTTACTTTGTTATGTAAGACGTCATTTTAGAAATTTGTGTAGTTTTCATGCAAAATGCAAAAATTTGAAATTACCGCGAATCGCGGAAACCCCTATTTGCCATTGGCTCATATTTAGAGAACCAGTTGAGCTGCTAAGCTCCAATTGTCACTGCCCGATAGAGCACTAAAATACGCACTTTTTTATTTAAGACATCATTTTAGAAATTTGTCTACTTTTCAAGCAAATTGCAAAAATTTTAAATTAACGCGGATCGCGGAAGCCGCTCTTTGCCTTTGGCTCATATTAGAGAACCAGTTGAGCTGCTAAGCTCCAATTGTCACTGCCCGATAGAGCACTAAAATACGCACTTACTTTGTTATGTAAGACGTCATTTTAGAAATTTGTGTAGTTTTCATGCAAATTGCAAAAATTTGAAATTAACCCGGATCGCGGAAGCCGCTCGTTGCCATTGGCTCATATTAGAGAACCAGTTCAACTGTTAAGGTCCAGTTGTCACTGCCCCATAGAGCACTAAAATACGCACTTTTTTATTTCAGACATCATTTTAGAAATTTGTCTAATTTTCATGCAAATTGCAAAAGTTTGAAATTAACGTGGATCGCCGAAGCCGCTCTTTACCATTGGCTCATATTAGAGAACCAGTTGAACTGCTAAGCTCCAATTGTCACTGCCCGATAGAGCACTAAAATACGCACTTACTTTGTTATGTAAGACGTCATTTTAGAAATTTGTGTAGTTTTCATGCAAAATGCAAAAATTTGAAATTAACGCGGATCGCGGAAACCCCTATTTGCCATTGGCTCATATTTAGAGAACCAGTTGAGCTGTTAAGCTCCAGTTGTCACTGCTCGATGAAGCACTAAAATACGCGCTTTTTCATTTAAGACCTCATTTTAGAAATGTGTCTAGTTTTCATGCAAAATGCAAAAGTTTGAAATTAACCCCGATCGCGGAAGCCGCTCGTTGCCATTGGCTCATAAAGTTTGAAATTAACGCGGAACGTGGAAACCGCCCTTTACCTTTGGCTCATATTTAGAGAACCAGTTGAACTGTTATGTTCCAGTTGTCACTGCTCGATGAAGCACTAAAATACGCGCTTTTTTTATTTAAAACATCATTTTAGAAATGTGTCTAATTTTCATGCAAAATGCAAAAGCTTGAAATTAACGCCGACCGCGGTAGCCGCTCTTTGCCATTGGCTCATATTTAGAGAACCAGTTGAGCTGTTAACCTCCAGTTGTCACTGCCCGATGAAACACTAAAATACGCGATTTTTTATGTAAGTCATTATTTTAAAAATTTGTTTAGTTTCCATGCAAATTGCAAAAATTTGAAATTAACGCGGATAGCGGAAGCCGCTCGTTGCCATTGGCTCATATTAGAGAACCGGTTGAGCTGTTAAGCTCCGGTTGTCACTGCCCGGTGAAGCACTAAAATACGCGCTTTTTTATGTAAGTCATCATTTTAAAAATTTGTCTAGTTTTCATGCAAATTGCAAAAATTTTAAATTAACGCGGATCGCGGAAGCCGCTCTGTGCCATTGGCTCATATTAGAGAACCCGTTGAGCTGTTAAGTTCCGGTTGTCACTGCCCGATAGAGCACTAAAATATGCACTTACTTTTTTTATGTTAGACGTCATTTCAGAAATGTGTCCAGTTTTCATGCAAAATGCAAAAGTTTGAAATTAACTCCGATCGCGGAAGCCGCTCTTTGCCATTGGCTCATATTAGAGAACCAGTTGAGCTGTTAAGCTCCGGTTGTCACTGCCCGATAGAGCACTAAAATATGCACTTTTTATGCCAGACATCAGTTTAGAAATTTGTGTTGTTTTCATGCAAAATGCAAAAATTTGAAATTAACTCGGATCGCGGAAGCCGCTCTTTGCCATTGGCTCATATTAGAGAACCAGTTGAGATGTTATGCTCCAATTGTCACTGCCCAATAGAGCACTAAAATATGCACTTACTTTTTTATGTAAGACGTCATTTTAGAAATTTGTTTAGTTTTCATGCAAATTGCAAAAATTTGAAATTAAAGCGGATCGCGGAAGCCGCTCTTTGCCATTGGCTCATATTAGAGAACCAGTTGAACTGTTATGCTCCAGTTGTCACTGCCCGATGAAGCACTAAAATACGCGCTTTTTATCTAAGACATCAATTTAGAAATGTGTCTAGTTTTCATGCAAAATGCAAAAGTTTGAAATTAACGCCGATCGCGGAAGCCGCTCGTTGCCATTGGCTCATAAAAGTTGAAATTATCGCGGAACGTGGAAACCGCCCTTTGCTTTGGCTCATATTTAGAGAACCAGTTGAGCTGTTAAGCTTCAGTTGTCACTGCCCGATGAAGCACTAAAATACGCGATTTTTTATGTGAGACATCATTTTAGAAAAGTGTCTAGTTTTCATGCAAATTGCAAAAATTTTAAATAAACTCGGATCGCGGAAGCCGCTCTTTGGCATTGGCTCATATTAGAGAACCAGTTGAGCTGTTAAGCTCCAATTGTCACTGTCCGATAGAGCACTAAAATATGCGCTTACTTTTTATGTAATACGTCATTTTAGAAATTTGCCTAGTTATCATGCAAATTGCAAAAATTTGAAATTAACGCGGATCGCGGAAGCCGCTCGTTGCCATTGGCTCATATTAGAGAACCGGTTGAGCTGTTAAGCTCCGGTTGTCACTGCCCGATAAAGCACTAAAATACGCACTTTTTTAAGCCAGACATCTTTAGAAATTTGTCTAGTTTACATGCAAAATGCAAAAATTTTAAATCAGCGCGGATCGCGGATGCCGCTCTTTGCCATTGGCTCATTTTTAGAGAACCAGTTGAGCTGTTATGCTCTAGTTGTCACTGCCCGATGACGCACAAAAATACGCGCTTTTTATCTAATACATCATTTTAGAAATGTGTCTAGTTTTCATGCAAAATGCAAAAGTTTGAAATTAACTCCGATCGCGGAAGCCGCTCTTTTAAATTGGCTCATAAAATTTCAAATTATCGCGGAACGTGGAAACCGCCTTTTGGCTTTGGCTCATATTTAGAGAACCAGTTGAGCTGTTAAGCTTCAGTTGTCACTACCCGATGAAGTAGTAGAATACGCGCTTTTTTATGCAAGACATCATTTTAGAATTTTGTCTAGTTTTCATGCAAAATGCAAAAGTTTGAAATTAACGTGGATCGCCGAAGCCGCTCTTTATCATTGGCTTATATTAGAGAACCAGTTGAACTGTTAAGGTCCAGTTGTCACTGCCCGATAGAGCACTAAAATTCGCACTTTTATATTTAAGACATCATTTTAGAAATTTGTCTAGTTTTCATGCAAAATGCAAAAATTTGAAATTAACGCGGATCGCTGATTCCGCTCTTTGCCATTGGCTCATATTAGAGAACCAGTTGAGCTGGTAATCTCCAATTGTCACTGCCCGATAGAGCACTAAAATACGCACTTACTTTGTTATGTAAGACGTCATTTTAGAAATTTGTGTAGTTTTCATGCGAAATGCAAAAATTTGAAATTACGGCGGATCGCGGAAGCCCCTATTTGCCATTGGCTCATATTTAGAGATCCAGTTGAGCTGTTAAACTCCAGTTGTCACTGCCCGATGAAGCACTAAAATACGCGCGTTTTCATTTAAGACATCATTTTAGAAATGTGTCTAGTTTTCATGCAAATTGCAAAAGTTTGAAATTAACGCCAATCGCGGAAGCCGCTCGTTGCCATTGGCTCATAAAGTTTGAAATTAACGCGGAACGTGGAAACCGCCTTTTGCCTTTGGCTCATATTTAGAGAACCAGTTGGGCTGTTAAGCTCCAGTTCTCACTGCCCGATGAAGCACTAAAATACGCGCTTTTTTATGTAAGTCTTCATTTTAGAAATTTGTCTAATTTTCATGCAAAATGCAAAAGTTTGAAATTAACGCGGATCGCGGAAGCTCCTCTTTGCCATTGGCTCATATTAGACAACCTGTTGAGCTGTGAAGCTCCAGTTGTCACTGCCCGATAGAGCACTAAAATAGGCACTTTTTTATATCAGACGTCATTTTATTAATTTGTCTACTTTTCAAGCAAATTGCAAAAGTTTGAAATTAACCCGGATCGCGGAAGCCGCTCTTTGCCATTGGCTCATATTAGAGAACCAGTTGAGCTGTTAAGCTATAATTGTCACTGCCCGATAGAGCACTAAAATATGCACTTACTTTTTTATGTAAGACGTCATTTCAGAAATGTGTCCAGTTTTCATGCAATATGCAAAAGTTTGAAATTAACGCCGATCGCGAAAGCCCCTCTTTGACATTGGCTCATAACATTTGAAATTATCGCGGAACGTGGAAACCGCCCTTTGCCTTTGGCTCATATTTAGAGAACCAGTGGAACTGTTAAGCTGCGGTTGACACTTCCCGATAGAGCACTAAAATATGCACTTTTTATGCCAGACATCAGTTTAGAAATTTGTGTTGTTTTTATGCAAAATGCCAAAAATTTGAAATTAACTCGGATCGCGAAAGCCGCTCTTTGCCATTGGCTCATATTAGGGAACCAGTTAAGCTGTTATGCTCCAGTTGTCACTGCCCGATGAAGCACTAAAATACGCGCTTTTTATCTAAGACATCATTTTAGAAATGTGTCTAGTTTTCATGCAAAATGCAAAAGTTTGAAATAAACGCCGATCGCGGAAGCCGCTCTTTGACATTGGCTCATAAAATTTGAAATTATCGCGGAACGTTCATGGAACGCGGAATGTAAGACATCTTTTTAGAAATTTGTCTAGTTTTCATGCAAAATGCAAAAATTTGAAATTAACGCGGATCGCGGAAGCCGCTCTTTGCCATTGGCTCATATTAGAGAACCAGTTAAGCTGTTATGCTCCAGTTGTCACTGCCCGATGAAGCACTAAAATATGCGCTTTTTATCTAAGACATCATTTTAGAAATGTGTCTAGTTTTCATGCAAAATGCAAAAGTTTGAAATTAACGCCGATCGCGGAAGCCGCTGTTTGACATTGGCTCATATTAGAGAACCAGTTCAGCTGTTAAGCTCCAATTGTCACTGCCCGATAGAGCACTAAAATATGCACTTACTTTTTTATGTAAGACGTCATTTTAGAAATTTGTTTAGTTTTCATGCAATTTGCAAAAATTTGAAATTAACGCGGATCGCGGAAGCCGCTCTTTGCCATTGGCTCATATTAGAGAACCAGTTGAGCTGTTATGCTCCAGTTGTCACTGCCCGATGAAGCACTAAAATACGCGCTTTTTATCTAAGACATCATTTTAGAAATGTGTCTAGTTTTCATGCAAAATGCAAAAGTTTGAAATAAACGCCGATCGCGGAAGCCGCTCTTTGACATTGGCTCATATTAGAGAACCAGTTCAGCTATTAAGCTCCAATTGTCACTGCCCGATAGCGCACTAAAATATGCACTTACTTTTTTATGTAAGACGTCATTTTAGAAATTTGTCTAGTTTTCATGCAAAGTGCAAAAATTTGAAATTAACGCTGATCGCGGAAGCCGCTCGTTGCCAATGGCTCATATTTAGAGAACCAGTTGAGCTGTTAACCTCCAGTTGTCACTGCCCGATGAAACACTAAAATACGCGCTTTTTTATTTAAGACATCATTTTAGAAATGTGTCTAGTTTTCATGCAAAATGCAAAAGTTTGAAATTAACGCCAATCGCGGAAGCCGCTCGTTGCCATCGGCTCATAAAATTTGAAATTATCGCGGAACGTGGAAACCGCCCTTTGCTTTGGCTCATATTTAGAGAACCAGTTGAGCTGTTAAGCTTCAGTTGTCACTGCCCGATGAAGCACTAAAATACGCGATTTTTTATGTGAGACATCATTTTAGAAAAGTGTCTAGTTTTCATGCAAATTGCAAAAATTTTAAATAAACTCGGATCGCGGAAGCCGCTCTTTGGCATTGGCTCATATTAGAGAACCAGTTGAGCTGTTAAGCTCCAATTGTCACTGTCCGATAGAGCACTAAAATATGCGCTTACTTTTTATGTAATACGTCATTTTAGAAATTTGCCTAGTTATCATGCAAATTGCAAAAATTTGAAATTAACGCGGATCGCTGATTCCGCTCTTTGCCATTGGCTCATATTAGAGAACCAGTTGAGCTGGTAATCTCCAATTGTCACTGCCCGATAGAGCACTAAAATACGCACTTACTTTGTTATGTAAGACGTCATTTTAGAAATTTGTGTAGTTTTCATGCGAAATGCAAAAATTTGAAATTACGGCGGATCGCGGAAGCCCCTATTTGCCATTGGCTCATATTTAGAGATCCAGTTGAGCTGTTAAACTCCAGTTGTCACTGGCCCGATGAAGCACTAAAATACGCGCTTTTTCATTTAAGACATCATTTTAGAAATGTGTCTAGTTTTCATGCAAATTGCAAAAGTTTGAAATTAACGCCAATCGCGGAAGCCGCTCGTTGCCATTGGCTCATAAAGTTTGAAATTAACGCGGAACGTGGAAACCGCCTTTTGCCTTTGGCTCATATTTAGAGAACCAGTTGGGCTGTTAAGCTCCAGTTCTCACTGCCCGATGAAGCACTAAAATACGCGCTTTTTTATGTAAGTCTTCATTTAGAAATTTGTCTAATTTTCATGCAAAATGCAAAAGTTTGAAATTAACGCGGATCGCGGAAGCTCCTCTTTGCCATTGGCTCATATTAGACAACCTGTTGAGCTGTGAAGCTCCAGTTGTCACTGCCCGATAGAGCACTAAAATAGGCACTTTTTTATATCAGACGTCATTTTATTAATTTGTCTACTTTTCAAGCAAATTGCAAAAGTTTGAAATTAACCCGGATCGCGGAAGCCGCTCTTTGCCATTGGCTCATATTAGAGAACCAGTTGAGCTGTTAAGCTATAATTGTCACTGCCCGATAGAGCACTAAAATATGCACTTACTTTTTTATGTAAGACGTCATTTCAGAAATGTGTCCAGTTTTCATGCAATATGCAAAAGTTTGAAATTAACGCCGATCGCGGAAGCCGCTCTTTGACATTGGCTCATAACATTTGAAATTATCGCGGAACGTGGAAACCGCCCTTTGCCTTTGGCTCATATTTAGAGAACCAGTGGAAACTGTTAAGCTGCGGTTGACACTTCCCGATAGAGCACTAAAATATGCACTTTTTATGCCAGACATCAGTTTAGAAATTTGTGTTGTTTTTATGCAAAATGCAAAAATTTGAAATTAACTCGGATCGCGAAAGCCGCTCTTTGCCATTGGCTCATATTAGGGAACCACTTAAGCTGTTATGCTCCAGTTGTCACTGCCCGATGAAGCACTAAAATACGCGCTTTTTATCTAAGACATCATTTTAGAAATGTGTCTAGTTTTCATGCAAAATGCAAAAGTTTGAAATTAACGCCGATCGCGGAGGCCGCTCTTTGACATTGGCTCATATTAGAGAACCAGTTCAGCTGTTAAGCTCCAATTGTCACTGCCCGATAGAGCACTAAAATATGCACTTACTTTTTTATGTAAGACGTCATTTCAGAAATGTGTCCAGTTTTCATGCAATATGCAAAAGTTTGAAATAAACGCCGATCGCGGAAGCCGCTCTTTGACATTGGCTCATAAAATTTGAAATTATCGCGGAACGTGGAAACCGCCCTTTGCCTTTGGCTCATATTTAGAGACCCAGTGGAACTGTTAAGCTGCGGTTGTCACTGCCCGATAGAGCACTAAAATACGCACTTTTTATGTAAGACATCTTTTTAGAAATTTGTCTAGTTTTCATGCAAAATGCAAAAATTTGAAATTAACGCGGATCGCGGAAGCCGCTCTTTGCCATTGGCTCATATTAGAGAACCAGTTAAGCTGTTATGCTCCAGTTGTCACTGCCCGATGAAGCACTAAAATATGCGCTTTTTATCTAAGACATCATTTTAGAAATGTGTCTAGTTTTCATGCAAAATGCAAAAGTTTGAAATTAACGCCGATCGCGGAAGCCGCTGTTTGACATTGGCTCATATTAGAGAACCAGTTCAGCTGTTAAGCTCCAATTGTCACTGCCCGATAGAGCACTAAAATATGCACTTACTTTTTTATGTAAGACGTCATTTTAGAAATTTGTTTAGTTTTCATGCAATTTGCAAAAATTTGAAATTAACGCGGATCGCGGAAGCCGCTCTTTGCCATTGGCTCATATTAGAGAACCAGTTGAGCTGTTATGCTCCAGTTGTCACTGCCCGATGAAGCACTAAAATACGCGCTTTTTATCTAAGACATCATTTTAGAAATGTGTCTAGTTTTCATGCAAAATGCAAAAGTTTGAAATAAACGCCGATCGCGGAAGCCGCTCTTTGACATTGGCTCATATTAGAGAACCAGTTCAGCTATTAAGCTCCAATTGTCACTGCCCGATAGCGCACTAAAATATGCACTTACTTTTTTATGTAAGACGTCATTTTAGAAATTTGTCTAGTTTTCATGCAAAGTGCAAAAATTTGAAATTAACGCTGATCGCGGAAGCCGCTCGTTGCCATTGGCTCATATTAGAGAACCAGTTGAGCTGTTAAGGTCCAGTTGTCACTGCCCGATAGAGCATTAAAATACGCGCTGTTTTATGTAAGACATCATTTTAGAAATTTGTCTAGTTTTCATGCAAAATGCAAAAATTTGAAATTACCGCGGATCGCGGAAGCCCCTATTTGCCAATGGCTCATATTTAGAGAACCAGTTGAGCTGTTAACCTCCAGTTGTCACTGCCCGATGAAACACTAAAATACGCGCTTTTTTATTTAAGACATCATTTTAGAAATGTGTCTAATTTTCATGCAAAATGCAAAAGCTTGAAATTAACGCCGACCGCGGTAGCCGCTCTTTGCCATTGGCTCATATTAGAGAACCAGTTGAGCTGTTAACCTCCAGTTGTCACTGCCCGATGAAACACTAAAATACGCGATTTTTTATGTAAGTCATTATTTTAAAAATTTGTCTAGTTTCCATGCAAATTGCAAAAATTTGAAATTAACGCGGATAGCGGAAGCCGCTCGTTGCCATTGGCTCATATTAGAGAACCGGTTGAGCTGTTAAGCTCCGGTTGTCACTGCCCGGTAAAGCACTAAAATACGCGCTTTTTTTATGTAAGTCATCATTTTAAAAATTTGTCTAGTTTTCATGCAAATTGCAAAAATTTTAAATTAACGCGGATCGCGGAAGCCGCTCTTGCCATTGGCTCATATTAGAGAACCCGTTGAGCTGTTAAGTTCCGGTTGTCACTGCCCGATAGAGCACTAAAATATGCACTTACTTTTTTTATGTTCGACGTCATTTCAGAAATGTGTCCAGTTTTCATGCAAAATGCAAAAGTTTGAAATTAACTCCGATCGCGGAAGCCGCTCTTGCCATTGGCTCATATCAGAGAACCAGTTGAGCTGTTAAGCTGCGGTTGTCACTGCCCAACAGAGCACTAAATACGCACTTTTTATGCCAGACATCAGTTTAGAAATTTGAGTAGTTTTCATGCAAATTTCAAAAATTTGAAATTAACTCGGATCGCGGAAGCCGCTCTTGCCATTGGCTCATATTAGAGAACCAGTTGAGATGTTATGCTCCAATTGTCACTGCCCAATAGAGCACTAAAATATGCACTTACTTTTTATGTAAGACGTCATTTTAGAAATTTGTTTAGTTTTCATGCAAATTGCAAAAATTTGAAATTAAAGCGGATCGCGGAAGCCGCTCTTTGCCATTGGCTCATATTAGAGAACCAGTTGAACTGTTATGCTCCAGTTGTCACTGCCCGATGAAGCACTAAAATCCGCGCTTTTTATCTAAGACATCAATTTAGAAATGTGTCTAGTTTCATGCAAAATGCAAAGTTTGAAATTAACGCCGATCGCGGAAGCCGCTCGTTGCCATTGGCTCATAAAACTTGAAATTATCGCGGAACGTGGAAACCGCCCTTTGCTTTGGCTCATATTTAGAGAACCAGTTGAGCTGTTAAGCTTCAGTTGTCACTGCCCGATGAAGCACTAAAATACGCGATTTTTTATGTGAGACATCATTTTAGAAAAGTGTCTAGTTTTTCATGCAAATTGAAAAATTTTAAATAAACTCGGATCGCGGAAGCCGCTCTTTGGCATTGGCTCATATTAGAGAACCAGTTGAGCTGTTAAGCTCCAATTGTCACTGTCCGATAGAGCACTAAAATATGCGCTTACTTTTTATGTAATACGTCATTTTAGAAATTTGCCTAGTTATCATGCAAATTGCAAAAATTTGAAATTAACGCGGATCGCGGAAGCCGCTCGTTGCCATTGGCTCATATTAGAGAACCGGTTGAGCTGTTAAGCTCCGGTTGTCACTGCCCGATAGAGCACTAAAATACACACTTTTTTAAGCCAGACATCTTTAGAAATTTGTCTAGTTTACATGCAAAATGCAAAAATTTTAAATCAGCGCGGATCGCGGATGCCGCTCTTTGCCATTGGCTCATTTTTAGAGAACCAGTTGAGCTGTTATGCTCTAGTTGTCACTGCCCGATGACGCACAAAAATACGCGCTTTTTATCTAATACATCATTTTAGAAATGTGTCTAGTTTTCATGCAAAATGCAAAGTTTGAAATTAACTCCGATCGCGGAAGCCGCTCTTTAAATTGGCTCATAAAATTTCAAATTATCGCGGAACGTGGAAACCGCCCTTTTGGCTTTGGCTCATATTTAGAGAACCAGTTGAGCTGTTAAGCTTCAGTTGTCACTACCCGATGAAGTAGTAGAATACGCGCTTTTTTATGCAAGACATCATTTTAGAATTTGTCTAGTTTTCATGCAAAATGCAAAAGTTTGAAATTAACGTGGATCGCCGAAGCCGCTCTTTATCATTGGCTTATATTAGAGAACCAGTTGAACTGTTAAGGTCCAGTTGTCACTGCCCGATAGAGCACTAAAATTCGCACTTTTATATTTAAGACATCATTTTAGAAATTTGTCTAGTTTTCATGCAAAATGCAAAAATTTGAAATTAACGCGGATCGCTGATTCCGCTCTTTGCCATTGGCTCATATTAGAGAACCAGTTGAGCTGGTAATCTCCAATTGTCACTGCCCGATAGAGCACTAAAATACGCGCTTACTTTGTTATGTAAGACGTCATTTTAGAAATTTGTGTAGTTTTCATGCGAAATGCAAAAATTTGAAATTACGGCGGATCGCGGAAGCCCCTATTTGCCATTGGCTCATATTAGAGATCCAGTTGAGCTGTTAAACTCCAGTTGTCACTGCCCGATGAAGCACTAAATACGCGCGTTTTCATTTAAGACATCATTTTAGAAATGTGTCTAGTTTTCATGCAAATTGCAAAAGTTTGAAATTAACGCCAATCGCGGAAGCCGCTCGTTGCCATGGCTCATAAAGTTTGAAATTAACGCGGAACGTGGAAACCGCCTTTGCCTTTGGCTCATATTTAGAGAACCAGTTGGGCTGTTAAGCTCCAGTTCTCACTGCCCGATGAAGCACTAAAATACGCGCTTTTTTATGTAAGTCTTCATTTTAGAAATTTGTCTAATTTTCATGCAAAATGCAAAAGTTTGAAATTAACGCGGATCGCGGAAGCTCCTCTTTGCCATTGGCTCATATTAGACAACCTGTTGAGCTGTGAAGCTCCAGTTGTCACTGCCCGATAGAGCACTAAAATAGGCACTTTTTTATATCAGACGTCATTTTATTAATTTGTCTACTTTTCAAGCAAATTGCAAAAGTTTGAAATTAACCCGGATCGCGGAAGCCGCTCTTTGCCATTGGCTCATATTAGAGAACCAGTTGAGCTGTTAAGCTATAATTGTCACTGCCCGATAGAGCACTAAAATATGCACTTACTTTTTATGTAAGACGTCATTTCAGAAATGTGTCCAGTTTTCATGCAATATGCAAAGTTTGAAATTAACGCCGATCGCGGAAGCCCCTCTTTGACATTGGCTCATAACATTTGAAATTATCGCGGAACGTGGAAACCGCCCTTTGCCTTTGGCTCATATTTAGAGAACCAGTGGAACTGTTAAGCTGCGTTTGACACTTCCCGATAGAGCACTAAAATATGCACTTTTTATCCAGACATCAGTTTTAGAAATTTGTGTTGTTTTTATGCAAAATGCCAAAATTTGAAATTAACTCGGATCGCGAAAGCCGCTCTTTGCCATTGGCTCATATTAGGGAACCAGTTAAGCTGTTATGCTCCAGTTGTCACTGCCCGATGAAGCACTAAAATACGCGCTTTTTATCTAAGACATCATTTTAGAAATGTGTCTAGTTTTTCATGCAAAATGCAAAAGTTTGAAATTAACGCCGATCGCGGAGGCCGCTCTTTGACATTGGCTCATATTAGAGAACCAGTTCAGCTGTTAAGCTCCAATTGTCACTGCCGATAGAGCACTAAAATATGCACTTACTTTTTTATGTAAGACGTCATTTCAGAAATGTGTCCAGTTTTCATGCAATATGCAAAAAAGTTGAAATCAACGAGATCGCGGAAGCCGCTCTTGACATGGCTCATAAAATTTGAAATTATCGCGGAACGTGGAAAACCGCCTTTGCCTTTGGCTCATATTTAGAGACCAGTGGGACACTGTTAAGCTGCGGTTGTACTGCCCGATAGAGCACTAAAATACGCACTTTTAGGTAAGACATCTTTTTAGAAATTTGTCTAGTTTTGCATGCAAAAAGCAAAAATTTGAAATTACCACGGATCGCGGAAGCCGCTCTTTGCCATTGGCTCATATTAGAGCACCAGTTAAGCTGTTATGCTCCAGTTGTCACTGCCCGATGAAGCACTAAAATATGCGCTTTTTATCTAAGACATTTTAGAAATGTGTCTAGTTTTCATGCAAAATGCAAAAGTTTGAAATTAACGCCGATCGCGGAAGCCGCTGTTTGACATTGGCTCATATTAGAGAACCAGTTCGTGTTAAGCTCCAATTGTCACTGCCGAATAGAGCACTAAATATGCAACTTACTTTTTTATGTAGACGTCATTTAGAAATTTGTTTAGTTTTTTCATGTCAATTTGCAAATTGAAATTAACGCGGATCCGGAGCCGCTCTTGCCATTGGCTCATATAGAGAACCAGTTAGCTGTTACTGCTCCGTTGTCACTGCCCGATGAAGCATACTAAAATACGCGCTTTTTATCTAAGACATCATTTTAGAAATGTGTCTAGTTTTCATGCAAAATGCAAAGTTTGAAATAAACGCCGATCGCTGAATCCGCTCTTTGACATTGGCTCATATTATAGAACCAGTTCACGCTATTAATCTCCAATTGTCACTGCCGATAGCGCCTCAAATATGCACTTACTTTTTTTATGTAAGACGTCATTTTAGAATTTGTCTATTTTTTCATGCACATTGCAAAAATTTGAAATTACGCTGCTCGCGGATGCCGCTCGTGCCATTGCTCATTTAGAGAACTCATTTGAGCTTTAGGTCCAGTTGTCACTGCCTGCGATAGAGCATTAAAATACGCGCTTGTTTTATGTAGACATCATTTTGAAATTTTTGTCTTTTTTCATGCAAAATGCAAAATTTGAAAATACCGCGGATAGGGAAGCCCCTATTTTGCCCATGGCTCATCTTTTAGAGAACCATTGAGCTGTTAACCTCCAGTTGTCCTGCCGCGAATTAACACTAACATACCCACCCCCCCACGCTTTTTTATTTAATACTCATTTTATAATGTGTCTAGTTTTCATGCAAAATGCAAAAGTTTTGAAATTAACGCCAATCGCGTAAGCCGCGCGTTGCCATTGCTCATAAAATTTGAAATTATCGCGGACTTGGAAAACCGCCCTTGCTTTGTCTCATATTAGAGAACGCAGTTTGAGTTCTGTTTAAGCCTCAGTGTCACTGCCCGATGAACACTAAATACCGATTTTTTATTGAACATCATTTTAGAAAGTTGTCTAGTTTTCTTCAAGTGCAAAATTTTAAATAAACTCGGATCGCGGACCGCCTTTGCATTGGCTCTTACGATTTGGGGTCTCCCAGTCATCTTCTTTCCCCCTTACCGGATATTCTTTAAAATCGAGTCCCTCGCGGTGGTCTTAAGAGTGAAGCAAGACTCATATATGTCTATCTTGAATGATCGTGGTTCGGTAGGGAAGTGTTGGTTAAGTTAAGTTCTTGTTCCAGGTGGAGTGAAATCCTGGGCATTAAGGTGCTCGACGAGGGCTAGTAGTAATATGGGATGATGTCACTCGATGATATTTTAAGTGGTCGTGAAGAGAATATTAGAGAACCCTGAGCCTGTTAAGCTCCAATTGCACTGTCCCGATGAGCACTAAAATAATGCGCTTACTTTTTTTATGTAATACGTCATTTTAGAATTTGCCTAGTTTATCATGCACCTTGCAAAAATTTGAATGACGCGGATCGCTGATTCCGCTCTTTCCATTGGCTCATAATAGAGAATCCCCCCAGTTGAGCTGGTAATCTCCATGTCACTGCCCGATAGAGCACTAAAATACGCCTTCCTTTGTTCGTAAGACGTCATTTTAGAAATTTTGTGTATTTTTCATGCGAAATGCCAAAAATTTGAAATTACGGCGGATCGCGGAAGCCCCTCTTTGCCATTGGCTCATATTTGAGATCCAGTGAGCTGTTCAACTCCGGTTCGTGTCTTGCCGATGAAGCACTAAAATACGCGCGTTTTCATTAAAGACAATCATTTTAGAAATGTGGTCTAGTTTTCATGCAATGCAAAAGTTTGAAATTCACGCGCATCGCGGACAGCCGCTCGTTTGCCATTGGCTCATAAAGTTTGAAATTAACGGGAACGTGGAAACCGCCTTTTGGCCTTTGCTCATATTTAGAGAACCAGTTGGGCTGTTAAGCCCAGTTTCTCACTTGCCCAGATGAGCACTAAAATACGCGCTTTTTTATGTAAGTGCCTTCATTTTAGAAATTTGTGTCCTAATTTTCATGCAAAATGCCAAGTTTGGGAATTAACGCGGATCGCGAAGCTCCCTCTTTGCCATTGTGCTCATATTAGACAACCTGTTGAGCTGTGTAATCTCCAGTTGTCACTCGCCCGATAGTAGCACTAAAATAGGCACTTTTTTATATCAACGTCCCCAGTTTTATTAATTTTGTCTCTTTTCAAGCAAATTGCAAAGTTTGAAATTAACCCGAATCGCGGAATGCCGTCGTTTGCATGGCTCATATTAAGAGCAACCGTTGAGCTGTTAACTATAATTGGTCACTGGCGCCGATAGATGCACTAAAATATCACTTACTTTTTTATTAAGACGCTCATTTCAGAAATGTGTCCAGTTTCTTCATGCATATGCAAAGTTTTGAAATTAACGTACCGATCGCGGAAGCCGCTCTTTGACATTGGCTCATACATTTGAAATTATCGCGGAACGTGGATACACCGCCCTTTGTGCCTTTGGCTCATATTTAGATAACCAAGTGGAACTGTTAAGCTGCGGTGACACTTCCCGATAGAGCACTAAAATAGCACTTTTTAGCCAGACATGCAGCTTTTAGAATTTGTGTTGTTTTTATCAAATGCAAAAATTTGAAATTAACGTCTCGATCGCGAAAGCCGCTCTTTGCTTGGCTCATATTAGGAACCATTAAGCTTTATGCTCCAGGTGTCACTGAGCCCGATCTAAGCACTAAAATACGCGTCTTTTTATCTAAACATCATTTTAGAAATGTGTCAGTTTTCATGCAAAAGCAAAAGTTTGAAATTACCGGCCGATCGCGGAGGCCGGGCTCTTTGACATGGGCTCATATTGAACCATTCAGCAGTGTTAAGCTCCATTGTCACTGCCCGATAGAGCACTAAATATGCACGTATACTTTTTTATGTAAGCACGTCATTTAATGAAATGTGTCAGTTTTCATGCAATTGAAAAATTTGGGAAGAATAAACGCGGATCGCTGGAAGCCGCTCTTCCTGCATTGGCTCATAAAAATTTGAATCGCGGAACGGAAACAGCCTTTTGGGTCATTAGAACCTGGATTAAGCTATCATTGGTCACTGCCCGTAGAAGCACTAAATACGTCTACTTTTTTATGTAAAGACATCTTTTTAGAATTTGCTAGTTATTCATGGCAAATTGCAAAAATTTGAAATTAACGCCGGATTCGCGGAAGCCGCTCGTTCTTGCCATTTGAAGCGACTGACCGCCTCCTTATATTTAAGAACCAGTTAAGCTGTTAGCTCCATTGTCACTGCCCGATGAGCAAAACATACTGCGCTTTTTATTCGAAGCAATTTTAGAATTTTGTCCAGTTTTCCATGCAAATGCAAAAGTTTGAAATTAACGCCGATCGCGATAGCCCTCGTTTGACATTGGCTCATAATTGAAATTCGCGAGAAACCCTGCCATGAGACCTTTCAGGCTGTTAAGCTCCATTGTCACATGCCCGATAGTAGCACTAAAAATAGCACTTACTTTTTTATGTAAGACGTCATTTTAGAATTTGTTTAGTTTTCAGCAATTTGCAAAATTTGAATTAAGGCGGATCGCGGAAGCCGCTCTTTGCCATTGGCTCATATTAGAGAACCAGTTTGAGCTGTTTTATGCTCCATTTGGCACTGCCCGATGAGCACAAAAAACGGTCGCTTTTTATCTAAGACATCCTTTTAGAAAATGTTCTAGTTTTTCATGCAACATGCAAAAGTTTGAAATAAACGCTCGACGCGTAAGCCGCATCTTTGACATTGCTCATGTTAGTAGAACATTCCAGCTTTAAGCTCCATTGTCACTGCCCGATAGACGCACTAAATATGCACTTACTTTTTTTATGGTAAGACGTCAATGTTAGAAATTTGTCTAGAGTTTTCATGCAAAGTGCAAAAATTGAAATTAACGGCGTGATCGCGGAATCCGCTCGTGCCATTGGCTCATATTAGAGAACCAGTTTGAAGCGTTAATGGTCCAGTTGCACTGCCCAGATAGAGCACTAAAATACGCGCTGTGTTTAATGTAGAAGACATCATTTTCAGAATTTGTCTAGTTTTCATGCAAAATGCAAAAATTGTTTAAATTACCGCGGATCGCGGAAGCCCTCGTTTTGCCATTGGCTCAATTATAGAACCCGTTTGAGCTTTTAACCTCCGTTGTTCACTGCCCGATAGAACCATAAAATAGCCTATCTTTTTCATTAAACTCAATTTCTAGATGGGTCCAGTTTCTCAGTCAAAATGCAAAAGTTTGAATTAACAAAAACAGAAACAGCAATCGCGGAGCCTCTTCCACTGGCTCTAATTGATTAGCCGATCTGGCCGCCCTTCTGCTATATTAGAGAACCAGTTGACGCTGTTTTACTCCTTTTCACGCCCATAGAGCACTAACTAATAGCGCTTTTTTAGTAGTACACATTTTAGAAACAGTGTCTAGTTTTTCAATGCAAACTGCAAAACTTTTAAATAACGACCGGATCGGCGGAAGCGCTCCTTTGACATTGCTCATCTTAGAGAAGCAGTTCAGCTGTTAAGCTCCATTGTCACTGCCGATAACACTAAAATAGCGCTTTATTTTAGTGAATAGCTGTCATTTTAAATTGTGCTAGTTTTATCTGCAAAATGTCAAAGAATTAGAAATTACGGCGGATCGCGGAATCCGCTTTGCCAATGGCCTCTGATTAGAGAACAGTTGAGCTGTAACCTCCATTGTCACTGCCCCGATAGAGCAAACAAAATACGCCACCTTATTTTATATTAAGACATCCATTTTAGAAAAGTGTGTATGTTTCATGCAAAATGCAAAAATTATGAAAATATACGTCGTTGGCGGAAGCCCCTGCCATTGCTCATTTATAGATCAGTGAGCTGTTAATCCGTTGCACTGCCGGAAAGCCTAATACCGTTTTTCATTACGACATTTTGTCTATTTACATGCAAAGTTTAATTACGCCGCGGAAGCCGTGTTCATTGCTAAGTATTCGCGGAAGACCCCTTTTGCCTTTGGCTCATATTTAGGAACCTTGGCTGTTAAGGCTCCAGTTGCTCACTGCCGATGAAGCACTAAATACGCGATTTTTTTATGTAAGTCTTCATTTTAAAAATTTGTTAGATTTTCATTCAATGCAAAAGTTATGAAATTAACGCGGATGCGGAAGGCTCCCCCCCCCGCTCGTTTGCCATTGGCTCCATATTAGAGCAACCGTTTGATCTTTTGTAAGCTCCGAGTTTGATCACTGCCGGAACGAGGCACTAAAATAGGACTTTTTTTATATCAGCGTCATTGTTATATTTGTCTAGTTTTCAAGCAAATTGCAAAAATTTTGAAATTAACGCCGGTCGCGGAAGCCGCTCTGTGCCATGGCTCATTTGAGAACCGTTTGAGCTGTTAAGCATCGATTGTCACTGCCCTATAGAGCAACTAAAATATGCACTACTATTTTTATGTAGGTACGGTCATTTCAGAAATGTGTCCAGT
This sequence comes from Dendroctonus valens, assembly GCA_024550625.1. Taxonomy (NCBI): domain Eukaryota; kingdom Metazoa; phylum Arthropoda; class Insecta; order Coleoptera; family Curculionidae; genus Dendroctonus; species Dendroctonus valens. Next base: position 27,122 of record JAJTJO010000007.1, on the reverse strand, counting down.
TTTCTCATGCAAAAAAAAACAAAATTGCAAAAGTTTAAATTAACACTCGATCGGCGGAAGCCGCTCTTTCGACATTGGCTCATATACAAATGAATGGAAATCGCACTTGGTCCTTGCTGCATATGAAAACGAACTGTTATGTACCGGTTTGTACACTGCCTCCGATAGAGCTCGAAATAATGCACTTTTTTGCCAGACATACGAGTTTAGAAATTTGTGTTGTTTTTTATGCAAAGGCAAAAATTTTGAAATTAACTCGGATCGCGAAGCCCGCTCTTCTTGCCATGCTCATATTAGGGAACCCGTTAGATGTTTATGCTCCAATTGTCCACTGCCCAATAGAGCACTAAATAGCACTCTTTTTTATGTAAATACATTTTTAGAAATGTGTCCTAGTTTTCATGCAAATGGCAAAAGGTTTGAAATATAACGCCGATCGCGGAGCGCTCGTTTTGGCATAACATTTGTACGGCGTTACCGCCCTTGCTAGTTAAGAGACCAAGTTAGCTGTAAGCCTCCGTTTGTCACTGCCCGATATAGCACTAAAATAGCGAGTTTTTTTATGGGTAAGACATCATTTAGAAAAGTTTTCTAGTTTTCAATGCAAATTGCAAAAATAAATAAATACGCGGAGTCGCTGGAGCCGCTCGTTTGCATTGGCTTCTATTAGAGACCAGTTTGAGCTTTAACTCACAATGTCACTGATCCCGATAAGACACACTAAATAGCGTGCTTACCCTTTTTATTAATAACGTCATTTTGAAATTTGCCTAGTTTAATTCAATCAAATTTGCACAAAATTGGGAAATTAACGCGATCGCGGAATCGCTTCGTGCCATTGGCTCATAAAGTTTACTCGGAGGAACGCCTTTGAGCTTGGTATATTAGAGAAACCTACGTTGTCTTTCACTGCCGATGAAGCACTAAAATCCATGCTTTTTTAAGCCATCATCTTTGAAATTTTGTCTCCGTTTCACATGCAAAATGCAAAATTTTAAACTCTCGTCGGATCGCGGATCCCGCCTTGGTCGACATTGGCTCAACTTTAATTATGAGAACAGTTGGAAGCCTTTACCTGGCTCTATTAAAAGACATCCTGAGCTCCATTGTCACTGCCCATCAGATAATAGCACTTACTTTATTTTTAATAATCATTTTAGAAATGTTGTTTATTTTCATGCAAATGCAAAAGTTGAAATTAATGAGGCGCGGAAGCCGCTCTTTTAAAATTGGCTTAAAATTCAATGGAGTGGGACTTGGCTTGCTATATTAGAGACCAGTTGAGCTGTTAGCTTCAAGTTGTTCACTACTCCGATGATATAGCTAAATACGCGCTTTTTATGCCTAATACTCATTTTAAATTCTTGTCTAGTTTTCATGCAAATGCAAAGTTTTGAAATTAACGGCGATCGCGAGCCCTCATTATACATTGGCTTCATATTAGAGACCATTTACAGCTTAAGCTCACTTGTCACTGGCCCGATAGAGCACAAATTGCACTTAGTTTTTTATGTAAGAACAGTCTTTTAGAAATTGTCTAAGTTTTTTCCCCATGCAATTCAAAAAATTGAATTAAGCGAGGATCGCTGACCGCTCGTTTGCATTGGCTCATATTAGAGACCAGTTGAGCTGTAAGGTCCAAGTTGTCACTAGCCCGATAGAGCACTAAAATACGCAGCCTTTTTGGTAATGTAAGACATCATTTAGAATTTGGTAGTTTTTCATCGAATATGCAAAAATTTTGAAAATTACGCGGATGCGGAAGCCGCTTCTGTGGCCATTGGCTCATCATTAGAGATACCGCGTTGAGCTGTTAATCAGTTTTCCCGTTGTACGTGCCCATAGAAGCACAACATAAAATACGCGCCTTACTTTCATTTAAATAGACATCATTTTAGAAATGTGTCCTAGTTTTCTGCAATGCAAATTTTGAAAAGTTCACTCCAATCGCGGACGCGCTCTGTTCCGCATTGGCTCTATTAATTACGTGAGTAGAACCCGCTTGCGGCTATATAGAACGGGTGTAAGCCGCAGGTTTCACTCCCGCATGAGCACTAAATGACCGCTTGTTTTATGTAAGCTTCATTTTAGAATTTGTCTATTTTTCATGCAAAATTGCAAAAGTTTGAAATTAACGCGATCCGGAAGCTCCTCTTTTGACATTGGCTCCATATTAGACTAAGCCTAGTTGAGCTTTAGCTCCAGTTGTCACTGCCCGATAAAGCACTAAATAGCGCACTGTTTATTATATAGGAAGTATCATTTTATAAATTTGTGTATTTTCATGCAAAATTGGCAAAAGATTATGAAATTAAACCGCGGGATCCGAAAAAACAAAAAAAAAAAGAAGGCCGCTCTTTGCATGCTCATATTAGAGAACCAGTTGAGCTGTTAACCTCCAGTATTGTCACTGCCCGAATAGAGCCACTAAAATATGGCGCTTATTTTATTTTAGTAAGACATCATTCTGAAGAATGTGGTCTAGTTTTCATTCAATACTGCAAAAGTTTTGAATTAAAACGTCCGATCGGCGGAAGCCGCTCTTTGCGATGCTCATAAAAGTTTGAAATTATCGCGGAACCGTGGAACCGCCCTTCTGCCTTTGGCTCATATTTAGGAACCACGGAGCTGTTACTCTCGTTGATCACTGCCATAGAGCCTAAATATAGCATTTTTGCCTTAGACGCGATATTTTAGAAAATTTGTGTTGTCGTTTCCATGCAAATTGCAAAAAATTTGAAATTACCTCGGATAGCGAGAGCCGCGTCTTTGCCATTGGCTCTATTAGAGACCGTTAGAGCTGTTTTTATGCTCCAGTTGTCACTGCCCGTGAAGCACTAAAATACGCGCTTTTATCTTAGAAGTCCATCTTTTAAATTTGTCTATTTTCCATGCAATGCAAAGATTTATAATTAACCGCGAGATCGCGGAAGGCCGCTCTTGCATTGGCCTCATATTAGAGAGAACCAGTTAGCTGTTAAGTCCAGTTGTCACTGCCCGATAGCACTAAAATAGGCCACTTCTTTTACTTTTTTATTTAAGACCGGTCTTTAGAAATGTTCAGTTTTCATGCAAATATGCAAAAATTTAAATTAACTCCGATCGCGAGCCCTCTTTGCCATTGGCTTCATATTCCGAGAACCAGTTTGAGCTGTTAGCTCCAGGTTGTCCACTGCCGAATAGAGCACTAAAAGTTATGCCTTTGTTATCAGACATCATTTTGAAATTGTGTTGTTTCTGCAAAGATGCAAAATTTGAATTAAACGCCGGATCGCGAAGCCGCTCTTAGCCATTGGCTCATATAGAGACCAGTTCGTGGATTAGCTCGCAATTGTCACTGGCCCATAGAGCCACTAAAATATGCCTTACTTTTTTATTATGTAAGACTGTCATTTTAAATAGGTGTCTAGTTTTCATGCAAATGCAAACGTTTGAAATTAACGCGCCGACTCGCGGAGCCGCTCTTGCCATTGGCTCAATGAATTTACGATACGGAAACCGCCTGTTGGCTCATATTAGAGACTGTTAAGTCGTACCAGTTGTGCACTGCCCGATGAAGCACTAAAATACGCGTTTTTTAATGTGACATCATTTTAGAAATAGTTCTAGTTTTTCCCCCCCGCCATGCACACAATGCAAAAATTTGTTAAATTAAGCTCGATCGCGGAAACCGCTCTTTTGAGCTTGGCTCATATTAGAGAAGACCGTTCAGCTGTTTAAGCTCCATTGTCACTCCCGTGATAGTCACTAAAATAGCGACTTCTTCTTTTAGAAGACTACGTCATTTTAGAAATTTGGCCTAGTTTTCAATGCAAAATTGGCAAAAATTTGAAATTACCGTCGGATCGCGGAGAGCCGCTTCTTGCCATGGCTCATTTTAGGAACCGGTTTTGAGCTGTTACTCCGTTGTCACTGCCCATGAATACTCACTAAAATACGGCACTTTTTTTGTAGAGCATACATTTTAGAAATGTTGTCTATTTTCCATGCAAATATGCAACATTTTAAAAGACCTGCGCGGATCGCGAGCCGCTCTGTTGCCATTGGCTCATATTTAGAGTAACTCGTTGAGCTGTAGTTGCCTAGTTGTCACTGCCGATGACCTCAAAATACGCAGCTTTTTATTATACCATCATTTAAAATGTGTCTAGTTTTTCATGCAAAATGCAAAAAGTTTGAATTAACTCCGTGTCGCGGAAGCCCGCTCTTTTAAGCTCTAAAGTTGTCAATTATCGCGGACGTGAAACCGCCCTTTTGGCTTTGGCTCTATTAGAGAACCGTTGAGACTGTTAAGAGTCCAGTTGTCACTGACCGATGAGTAATAAAATACGCGATTTTTTGATGTGCAGTACACTCATTTTTAAAATTTGTCTAGTTTTCATGAAATTTGGCAAAATTTGGAAATGAACGAAAACGTGGATCGCGAAGCCGCTCTTTTCATTGCTTATAATATTAGAACCCAGTTGGACTGTTTAAGTGCCAAGTCACTGCCCGAATAAGCACTCAAATAGTCACTTTTATTTTATGAATGCATTTCAGAAATGTGTCTAGTTTCATGCAAAATGCAAGATTTGAAATTAACGCCGATCGCGTGAATTCCGCTCTGCATTGCCATAATGATTTTCGACGTGACGCCTGCTTTGCTATATTTAGAGCCGCATGGACTGGTATGCTGCGGCAATGTCACTTCCCGATAGAGCCTGAAATACCACTTTTTTTATGTAAGGACGTCATTTTCAGAAATTTGTTGTAGTTTTCATCATGCAAATGCAAAAAAAATTTTTGAATTACGGCGGATCGCGGAAAGCCCCTTGCCATTGGCTCATATTTAAGAACTCGATTGAGCTTTGTTGAATTCCAGTTGTCACTGCCCGATGAGTCACTAAAATACGCGCTTTTTTTCCATTTAGACATCATTGTAAGAAAATTTGTGTCAGTTTTCATGCAAATGCAAAATTTTGAAATCGCAATACGCGGATGCCGCTCGATGCCATGCTCTAGTTTTAATGCCGACATGGAACTTGCCTTTGATTTAGAGACCATTGAGCTGTAACTCCATTGTCACTGCCCCAAAGAAGCAACTAAAATACGTCGCTTCTTTTGATTAAACTTCATTTTTTTTTAGAAATGGTCTAATTTTCCATGCAAAATGTCAAAATTTAATTAACGCGGATCGCGGAGCTCGCTCTTTGCCATTGGCCATATTAGAACACCTGTTGACGTTAAGTCCGAGTTGTCACTGCCCCGATAGAGCCTAAAATACGGCACCTTTTTTATGCTCAACACTCAGTTTTATGATTTGTGTAGTTTTTCATAGCAAAATGCAAAGTTTGAAATTAAACGCCGTTCGCGGAAGCCGCTCTTGCCATTGGCTCAATAAGTTTGATTGCGTACTAACCCTTTGTGAGTTGAGAACCCAGTTGAGCTGTTAAGTCTCAGTTGTGCGGGGGGGTTTTTCTGCCCGATGAGCACTAAAATAGCATTTTTTTTATTGTAGATCATAATTTTCAGAAATTTTTCTAGTTTTATGCAATCTAAGATTTGAAAATAACAGCGATCGCGGAAGCGCTCTTTTGCATTGGTCAAAGTAATTATCCAGGAAACCGCCCCTTTTGCCTTGCCTAAGAACACGGACTTAAGCTCCTTGTACACTGTCCCGATAGAGCACTAAATATGTCACTTCTTTTTATGTGCCAGACGTCAGTTTCAGAAATGTGTAGTTTTATGCAAATGCAAAAGTTTGAATTAACTCTGAATCGCGGAAACCGCTCTTTCATTCTTAATTTGCTTTGCAACTGGAACCGCCCTTGCCCTTGGCCATATCGAGGGACCCAGTGAACTAGTATAGCTGCGCTGTCCACTCCCGTATGAGCACTAAAATATCGCAGCTTTTTATTAGACATCATTTTCAGAATTTGGTCTAGTTTTCTCAAATTGTCAAAAGATTTGGAAATTAACGCCGATCGCGAGGGCCGCTCTTTGCACATTGGCTCATATTAGAGAACCCAGTTGCACTGTAACTTCCCATTGTCCACTCCCGAAGAGCACTAAAATACGCACATTACTTTTTATGCAGACGATCGTGTTAGAAATTGTGTTTAGTTTTCTCATTCGCAAATGCAAACAATTTAAATTAAGCGAATTCCCTGGCGAGCCAGCGGGTACGGTTGCCATGAGAACGGGTAAGTAGTAGGGTAGTGATTTAGAAGCTCGGCGAGGTGTGTTTATTAAACCTGCTATGTGGCTCTATTAGAGAATGGCTTAAGCTCCAGTCGACTGCCGAGAAAATGACTTAAAATACATGGGGCTTTTTGGTGTAGGACCGGTAGTGGGCATTTAGATTGTACTTGGGAATTAGAGTTCAGCAGAAATGGAAGAGTGGGGTCGAAACGCTATCGCGGAAGACCGCTCTTTTCCATGGCTCATATTTAGTACGAACCGTTGAGCTGTGTAAGTCTCCGTTGTCACTGCCCGACGAAGCACTAAAATAGGCGCTTTTTTATGTCCTAAGACATCATTTTAATGTGTCTACTTTTTTCAAGCAATTGGCAAAAATTTTGAAATTAAACACGGATCGCGTGAATGCCGCTCTTGTGCATTGGCTCATAATTAGAGAACCAGTGTCAGCTGATAAGCTCCATTGTCACTGCCCGATAGACACTAGAACATTCACTTACTTTTTTGTGTAGACGCATTTCTAGCAATTTGTTTCTAGTTTTCCAATGCAAAATTGCAACACAATTTGAAATTAGCGTCGGATCGCGGAAGCCGCTCTTCTCATTGGCTCATATTAGAAGAACCCGTTGAGCTGTTACGGTCAGTTGTCCCTGCCCCGATAGAGCTTCAAAATACGCAGCTGTTTTTTCTAATGACAATCATTTTTGAATATGTCTACCTATTTTCAATGCAAAAGCAAACGTTTAAATTAACCGCGGATCGCGGAACGCTCTTTTTCCGATTGGCTCTATTTAGAGAACCAGTTCAGCTGTTAAGCTGAGCTCCAGTTGTCACCTGCCCGATGAGAGCAACTACAATACGCGTTTTTTATTTAAGGAATAGACTCTTTTAAGAAATGTGTCAGTTTCATGCAAAATGCAAAAGTTTGACAATTACCGCGGAATCGCGGAAGCCCCTATTTGCCATTGGCTCTCTATTCGAGAACCAGTTGACTGTTAATCTCCAGTTTTCATGCCCATAGACACTAAAATACGCGCTACTTTTTTGTTAAGACGTCATTGTTGAAATTGTGTCTAGTTTTATCAGGCAAATTGCAAAATTTTAATTAATGCGCATCGCGAGCCGCTCTTTGCCATTGGTCAATCATATTAGAGTAACACGTTGAGCTGTTAAGTTCCGTTGTCACTGCCCGATAAGCTCTGAAAATCGCGACTTTTTTGTAATAGACATCATTTTAGAAATTTGTCGTAATTTTTCATGCAAAATGCAAAGTTTGAAATTACGCGGAATTCGGCCGAAGCCGCTCTGTTGCCATTGGGTCATATTAGGAACAGTTTAGCTGTTAAGCTCCATTGTCAGTGCCGATAGAGCACTAAATACGCACTACTTTTTTATGCCCCGTTTCGTCCTCATTTAAAAATTTCTCCCACTGTTTTCTAATCAGGGACCTACTTTCTCTTGTAGCTCCGGACTTTAGGTTCTTCATGGAGATCTCCTTTCTGATTCCATTCGTCCTTTTTTGGTTCACGCCCGGCGATCTTGGGAGGATTGCCTCTTAGGTATTGCCCCATTTCCTCACCATATGCGCCATATGTGCCCAATTCTATAATTGTATTCGTTTCCATTCCTTCGCCTCCTCCCATTATCTTTGTTGCTGTACCCCTTTTTTATGGGGGTAGCCGCCGTGCTCCCTGAACACTTTTCCTTTGATGGACTCCCTGTTCCGACAACACGGTTTTCGCGGAAATCGCGATCCAGTCCGATGTCATTATTTCCGGGTAGGGCTGTTCCGCGATCGACCGTTCACTTTGATAGCTTTTTGTCCGACGCACCGTTCTCTATTATTTTGCACTTAATTTTTTGCTCATAGTGGTTTTTTCGGGGTGGGTCCTGCTATCACTTTTAAGTTTATTTTTGTTTACGCGCCGTCACTCCGTTTGGTCCGCAATGTCGAAAAACTTTTTTATTATTTTCATACTTTTTCACTACCATTCTAGTGGACTTTCTTTTGTTTTTTTTCATTCCGACCCTCGCTTTGTCTGTGAAAAAATAACAAATTTTTCTAATTTTTCCTTCGGAGTGTATTACGGCCCCTCTTTCTTCCTACTACCTCAAGGCCTTCCGCGAGTTTTGCGCACCCGTGTTTTTGTATTTTTTTTGGATTATCGCGCATTCGCCGCCCTATTTCCTTATGTTGACTTTGTTGCCAACTTGTTCTGCTTGCCTTTTAAGTGTTATTTATGATTTCTCCACCTTTTGATCCCTAGACCAAAAGATCCCTACTTACCCTCGCTTATATGTGTTTTTCCTTTCTTCTCTTGCTAACAAGTCCCTTACAAGTTTGAACCAGTTACTGTCGTTCCACTGCTTCACTTTCTTGGGTTCGGGCCGATTTCTTCGGACCAGTCGACTTTCTGTCCGCCCTATGCTATCGGCGAAAAGTTTTGATTTTAATGATCATACTTCCGGCACTCGATTGCCTTCGAATGTCCAATTTGCATATTTAACTATTTAGTTTAAGTCTACTATTCTATCCTATTAATTAACTTATTTCACTATATTTGTCCCGCTGTTCCATGTCGCATACTAACAACTAACTTTATTGTCTTACTATACTCTCACTATCTAACTCACATCCATAATTTATCCTTTCTATATGTAACTTAATGTCTTAAATATCGCCGTGTTTTTATTTCCGTAACCTCTGTAATGTCGACCGCTCAGTTAAATCCCAGATGAATGCTGATCTTTTCTAACCCCGCTTTTGTAATCAGCAAAATTCGCCGATTTAATACAAATTTTTCGGCCGACTTTGTTTCCAAACGGCGCCATTTCCGAAGCCCCGTTTATCTTGTTCTTGCTCTGAATGAAACCGCTGGTGTTTTACAGTTCATTCCTCTTATAACTTATGGTTACGTCGGAGGTCCCCAAATCACGCGCCATCGGGCTTAGTCCACTGGGCCTTTGTCCAGATGGCATCCCACCTGGCCGATCCAACATCGCCCCTGAGGCGCCTCCCTAGCCTCCCTCGCGGCTTTCCTTTGTCCCGCTACGCAGATCACAAATGTCCGCTCCATCCACCGTCGTGAGCCGCTTTCCTTCCCTTCCCTCCCTCCGCGCCCTTCATTCAGGAGGTCCATTGGTGTCAGCCCCGTAGCTCAGCTGAGCTCCCGACAGTGGTTTCTGTCAATTTCCAGAGGCTAACTTAACAGAGCCCTCCGTTGTAACCCCCCATTGATCATTATGCGATATTTGGTGAAGGTCGCCCCGTCACTGCCACCGGGAGCCGCATACAGAACCATTGATTCCACGACCGTATACTAGAGCCTTCCTCTAGGCGGAGTCCGGGCCGCGCCGATGTTGGCATCATCCTCGTCAAGTCCCCCCCCGATCTGTCTTTGACGCACTTTTGTGTGGGCCCCCTCGACGTGCCGCCCTATCTGCTGTCACTGGCTGAAGGACACTCTCCGATACCATCACCGTGTGCTGAGGTTTGACTAGGGTTCCTCCACATGAAGTATATGGTCCTTCACACTCTTCCTCTTTCCCGACAGAATGACAGACTCTGTCTTTCTCCGGCAAATGGTGGATGTAGTTGTCCAGCACGCCACTGCTGTGATTGTGTCCCAGCGCACTGTCAGTCCTTATCATCAAGTCTTGTCTGCAACCTGCGAAACCACTAGCCCTAGGTCATGCGCAAACCCTGTGGTTCGGGGCCACCGGTGACAATTTCAGCCTCAAAACCGCCTGTGATGGCAATATTTATCCAGAGGGAGGTGGCGAGTACCAGAACCCTGGGGATGCCCACAGTCAAGCCTCAGCGTCTGCAAGCACTGGAGTCTAGAAATATCTCTCTAACCTAGATATAGTCCTTGAGGAATAGTTCTTCAGGTAGCCCGACACTTCTCAAAGCTCCGATAGCCCTGATCAGGTGGCTTGTGCCGACGAGGCGGGTTGGCGTGCTAATCATCGGACATCCAATGATGATGGATACACACCATCTGGTCCCGCCTTTCCCGTCGCGTCCCAGGTTTTGTCATGCCCGGCTATCTGGATGACCCGCGCCACATGCTCAGCACCGCCTCTCTGCCCTTTCCTGAAAGCCGTACTGTTATCGCCAGATCTCCCCTTTTGCATCATTTGCCTCCTCAGCCGGCGGGCGTTTAATTAGGTGTTCGAAAACCGCTTGGCGATGGTGTTATCAGGCACAAAAGGCCCTGGTGTCCTCGAGCACGGCTCGCCTCCTAAGGAATCAAGACTGGTCTACCAGCTGTTCCAGCTCTTTCTGGAAACTCTGGTCGATTTCAGGCAAGCCTTGAAAATATCCAGTCAGGCATTCCCGTTAATGATTTTTCCGTCAGAAGGCCCATTGCCCTCCGTAAGGGTAATCATGCGAGAAAGGCCCCGTTAACGATCCTCGATGGGTGATCCCCATTCCGGCGACTGTGGGCGGTGAGGAGTGCCCCAAACACCAACCGCCTCGGTTCCAACCATTCAGTCCTCAGCACCGCCCCCTGTGTGTGGTGTTCGAACTTCGCCGCTCTGCGCCCGGGTTCCTACCTTCCGGCATACGCCCTTCATCTCACCCATCTCGCGTTTTCCGCATACCTAGAACGTTGCGAAGACTTCTCCCATTAGAACCTTCCTTCTCCATACCATGGACCGGCTCGTCCAACCAATTCGCGGAGAAAAGGGTGGACCTATTCTAACCTTCCTAATCTACTACAATTTGTCGCCCTATATTTTCGTCCTCCTCGATTCCTAATTTACATTCATTTCCTTCGACACACACTTACACATTGATCCTTAGACTTTTTCTTTCTCTCCCGCGGTCTGGCCTGTCCTTATGTGGTCTACCCTACTTGCACTTCACTCCGCTCATTCTGTCCTCCTTCATCTGTGTGTCTATCTCTCCAGCAGCTGCATTGTCCTCTCTGGCTGTATTTCTTTACGAACTATCCTTACTTAGATTACTTCTTGTGGTCGTAGCTCGACAGGTCTTGTCTTTCAGTTTGTGTGGCTGTCTGCCCCGACCCCTGCCACCTGCCCCTGCAATTTGCTGACGCGCACCTGGGATACTACCTCTCAGCCCATCTTGCAATCTCGGGGATTTTGTTCTTGCCTCTGTTCCTCAGCCTCTTTTCCCAGGCATCTTCTTTCGTTTCGTGTCGTTTCCCACTTGCAGGTCCTCGTCCTTCTGTTCTCCCTTCTCTTGCGCTCATGTGCGATGTATTTGTCCACCATGAGCGCTTGAGGATTGTCCGCGGTGTGATTCGTGTGGGCGGGGCCTATTTTGCGCTGTCTCCCCTTTCCTCTTTATCTAGCCTCGGTTTATTGTTCTCGGTGGCTACTCACTTCCTTGATCGTATCTGTGTGGGCTCGCTTGTTCCCCTTGCCATCGCCCTATCTCTGTAGGCTTTCAGTTCTACTTTTGGTGTACTTCTTCGCGAACGTGCACTATCTCTGCCCCCCACCCCCCCTACAGTCCCTGGGGTGGTTGCTGTTTCCTCATTTCCTCGGTGTTCTACCTTCACCCTTATACCTCGAGCTTCCAGGCCACGCGGCATGGCTGAGCTCGCCACTTACCCTGGCTTTGCTCTTTTGTTCTCTCCCGTTGGCTCTTCAGTGTGGCGTCGGTGTGCTGCAGCTTGGAACTACGGTATACACTTGTCGTTTGACTTTTGCGCTCCTGAAGAATGTCTCCATGCCTCGGGTGAAGTCTTTTATTGTGGCCTTGTCGTCCTTTTCTTATGTTCGTTTGGAGCTGTGTCTTGCTTGAAGTCAGCTTTTGCCTACTTTGTGCTTCAATCCACTATGGCCGGTGTTTCCGGCCATAACCGTAGTGCCAGCCGTGGGTGATCGGGTGTCGCAATAGTACATTGTGACTTCCAGGGTCGGTTGCCCGCTCCTCATTGGCCGCCCTTTCCTTTGCCCATGCCTTGCCTCCCCATCATTTCTCATTTTTGTTGTTCACTCTCACTTTCACTGCCGTAATACCCTTGCTGGTTTTGAGTTGCCTCTTTGCATCTACTGTGGGTATGAGGGCTGTTTCCCCGTGTTTCCGCATGTACAATCCCCACCACTCTTCATCTCGGGGTCTGCTTTCTTGAGTGTGCGTGAATCCTTTTATACGGCCATTTTAATAGATTGCTCTCAATTTTTGTTGCCGACTCTCAGTTTGGACGGTATGATTCGTGTACGTCAAGATGTGTCGTGTCGCACTTGGTAATGCCTAGTTATTCGCACGCGCACTGCGGCTTGTTCAACTTGCTTGTTGTGTTCCCGTTTTTATAGCGCCGGATCGTATGGAGCTTTTTTGCCCAACACAAATACACTGGCCGTGCTTCCGTTTTGGCCGCTGTTCGGTTTTATAGGTGTTCGCCACTTTCGGCCTGCCCCACTCCTGCCATGGCGGTACATACTATGCTTCCTAGCCCTTCCCTTCTCCCTAATTTCTTTGTTTCGCCGGATGCGTCCCGCTATTCATGCAGCAGCATGACTGGTCGTTCTGGCGAAGAACGGCTTTGCATCTTATGTGAGTGGTCACCATCCGCAGATCTTGCCACACGTCGTTCCGTTTTCGCCTTGCTGCGCTGTGGCTGTAAAAGTTCCCTTTCTGCCCTTGCCCACGGATGTCCCTATCCGCGTCCCAGATTTTTCTTCTCCTTCGACCACTCTCTCCGTGCCATAACCACTCAATGCCCATAAAACTGCGTCGGACCCCCATGCTGCGATTCCCTTGTTGGACCCACTATACTGTCAACCTCTCTGGTCATGAGAGTTTTACATTCTGTGCCGTCCGGAAGACTTGTTTTCTGATATTCATCCTGGCCCAAATTGTGTGTGTGTTATCTCGCGCGATGTTTCCGGTCTTGGCCCGGACAGTTCCGTCCACCCTTGTTCACGTTAATAGGCTTTTTCCATGCCATGTTGAAGGCGTTTTTCACAGTGGCGAGCCGCATTCTTATCAGACCTACTGCTCGGGGAGTCTGCTTCCTTAACTCGGTTCTAGTCCGGGAATTCCTTTTCATGGACTCAGAGACCTACCTCAGGGGCTTTCCAATTCGTTGTCTTTCTCCGCCTTCTTCTACGGACCATTCCGTATGCCTTTCCCATATTGTTGCACCAGTGTCCTTTTGTGTTCTTGTGTCCACTTGCCGCTTTTTCTCCCATGGCGCAGGTGTTTGTCTGCTAATGTCACTCGTCCTCCTTTTCCCGATTGTGAAACACATTCCCTAATGACTCCCTCGCTCTGTTGTTGTCCCGAAATTTTCTTCCCCGAACGTGGTGTCTTACCGGACTCTCCTTTTTACACTCGCTCTTCTCTCATTCATTCGGTGTTCCTGTTCTGTCCTTTTTCTTTATGTTTCTGCCCTATCCTCGGCTTCATGCCTGCTCTTCCCTGTATCTCACCTCGTGCTCGTTTTCTTCAGCAGCCGCTAACAAGTCCCCCAGTCCGATGATCCTTTGGGGCCCTGCAACATCTTCCCGCCATGGGGCGTCCGTGTGAATGCCCAATCTTCCTCGAGCATGCCTGACTCCGTTCACTTTTAGGGCACCGTAAGGCGGGTTCTTAGCTCAGCCTTGGTCAAGTACCTACATCGCGACTCTTCATAGGCCTTCCTCTTCAGGTGCTCGTACTGCTTGTCCCCGCCTCTCTTCGCTATTACACGGGGGAATTCTCTCTGTTTCGGACGGTGTACTCGCGTCGGTGGCCTTTTTGCTCACATTTTTTTTCTGCTTCTTTGCTAGTTCCTCGGTGGCCTTCAGTTTGAGGCACGTACAGCACTGTCCGTACGTTCTCTCATGCTAGATTCTCCTCTTTGGGCATGGTTCGTTTCGTTTCGCTCGAAAGTGGTGGAAGCGTTTCGTGTATCCACATTAGTCGGCTTGCCTACTCTGGCCGTTTCTCCATTTGCGTCTTCCTCCGCTTCCTTCCGTTTTCCTTCTTCTCCCCCGGGTCTCTCGGTCGTCTGCGTGGCTGAGAAGTAATTTCTCCGTTTAGGTTAATTCCGTTTACTTCCCCCTTTCTCGTGCTTTCATCTGCTGTCTAGTAGGCCTCCCGTCTTCTTTGCGGATGGTACAGGTTGTTGGGCCTATGTTTTTCCCTGCCAGTCTGTTCCACGCGTTTGTGCCATTGCGACACATTTTCCCGATCAACTCGTTATTCCAGCCGCCCTTCTCGCTGCACTTTCCCCCCGCCTTACCCATGTGCTGTCGACCCTGCTTGCTCCTCCTCGTGCTCGCCTCCCCTGGGTGTTTTGTTCCTTTCTGCTTAGCCGTCCCCTTTTCTCTCCCTGATTACATCGTAATGTCATTTTCGGCATTAGCTAGTTCCCGTCCTTGCTACTCCCTCGCCATCCATTCTGCGGGTCTCCTGTCACAACAGTTCCGTGGGTGCGCGCATCACGTTCTGTGCTTTTGCTCTTGTTCATTCTGGCTCCCGTCTGTTGGCCGCTGTTTGTTATCTGCACTTCCGTGGCGTTCTCGTCGCCCCTGTGGTTCTGTTCCTTCCTCGGTCCTATTGCTTCGCCGCCTTACCTTTTGCTCAGTCTGTCTCCCTTTATTCGATTTTTGGTGATTGGTCTTCTCTCTGTAGTTCAGCTCTTGCCCTCGTTGCGCGTGCTCTACACCCCTATGAGGCACATCCGCCGCCCTTTCCTTACTCCCTCTCCGTGCGCGGTTTCTCCTGGTCTTATGTGTTTTTATGGGCGGGCTCTACACTGCTCTTGCGTTTCGTCAATTCGCCAGCAATGCCTGCTGTACACATTCTTCTCCGACCTACAGCTCGCTCTTCCCTCCTGCTGGCAGTCTGCGGTCAGCCTTCCAGTTTTCCCACTCTCGACGTCCGGTCCTCGTTCCTGATGTTGTCATCCTCGCCGACTTTGCTGGTCTGTGTCCTGTGTTTATTTCCTATCACCATATTTCACCCCACTTATCATTACTTTTTTGCGCCTCTATGCGTTCCCTTTTTACCGGATTCGTTACATTAGTGCCTGTGCCTGTCCTTCTCACATTTTGCCGGTGGCTAACGTCGAACCGATGTACTCAGTTTGGAGGCCAATATCAGGTCACCTTTGGCCGATCTCATGCCACGGGCGCTCAAACAATACTGTTGACGCTACTTAAGTTCGCCTCGGATCGCTCCGATACACATGGTAGAGGACTCGCGTGCCGTCTCTCTTTTGGCCTTCTGACACTACATGCGCTGCTTTTTCCGCCGTCTCCAATGCACAGCCGCTCTATTTTCGTTCGGTCTACATTGTCGCTCAGCGTCATGCTAACTGTTCAAATTTAGTCTGACACTGGCACACCAGATTTTCAGCCCACTACATCGAACTGTCCTAGCGTGCATACAAGCCTGGATGCTAAGAAAGGCGTATATATTTATTTTGTGCAATTTTATTTAAATGCACTTTCCTCGACATCAATTGCATAAAAGTCGGTTCGCCCTTCTCGCTCTTATACTTGGTGACATCCCAAATTCGTCGAGGTGTGTTGTATTTCTATAAATCCTCCACTCTCGCTGTCGTGCGGCGATGCCACAACACAACGTTTCGTTTGCCTCGAGCTCGTATCATTCTTCTAACACAATCGCACATTCGCGAAAACCTGTATCCTCAAACTGCTCGCCGTTCCTCTTGACTCTCTAATATAGCTGCAGCACTCGTACCAACACATATACATTGGTAATATCTACCGTCGAGCAACAATTGATTAGTTTTATTTTGGCCGTGTCGAACCCTGACATCCCTCTTTTCTTTCCTTGCTTACCATACTTTTCAATATTTAGGAAAATGTATTTACTAGAAAACAAGATCTAAAGAGTGCCCACACAGCTTTTGGTGACTGTGCCTCTCTACATTGGATTTTGACCAGACGGTGTGCTGGACTTTTGAACAACTTTTTCGTTTCTTTTGGTTGTTACTATACACACTTGCGATCCGATTAAACCCAGGAAGAAAACTTACACTTGGACGTCACCCGGATCTGTCTTCTAAGCGTCCCACCCCACGGCGACCATCGCGTCCCTTGTTCTTTACGGTTTCTTCCTATCCATTAACACACCCGTCAGTTGCAGAACAGTAATCACATGCACGGCCATGCCAACTGTGAGTGGTTGAACCATCCTCACCTGAGCCCCACCGTATGAAATCTAATCTTTGTTTCTGCCGGACCAAGCTCGTCACTCGGGTACACCCACTTCGTGGCTAGTGTGCACAGTTCTCTCAGCCCTGGCGGAACACACTGTTGATAGTGGCGAATAAGTTTACTTTTTTCACAAACTAGCCCCAATTTTCATCAGATTTTATCTACCGCGCCCCCTGGCATTTCCAAACCGTTTTCTCTGGACTTACGGGACGAATTCCTCAATGTTGTAGTCGTCCTATTTACATCGTGTGTATATCTTGCATGATTCTTCCTCTAAATAAACCATAACCCTGCTAAGTTTTTAACTCAAAAGTTAGGCTACAATGTCTATTCTAAGCCATACAAAATCATTAGTACCCGACAGACTACGTTATCTAGTGTAATAGGTACAGCGTTGCGTGCCCGTACTCTCCGGAAACGGCTGCGACACAAGATAACCTTATGACCAATCCCTCATTGTAGTCGATCATGAGTGTATGTGAATCGCTCTGACTTAGATCCGAAAATTTAACTGGTTAATGATTTTTAGGTATAAATTGGCATTTCCGAGACATTGCTCATTTCCATCCGAGCATCGCGCCAAGTATTCTGGCCCGCCTGTGCGCCGAAAGTAAAGGCCAGTCCACCACATTGTTGATTGTGTGGTAAGGTGACTGTCACCGTAGCTAAGTAGTGATTTTGGTGGGTGATACTGCTACGGTTACGGTTTTTAATTTGTTATATACCACAGACAATTCACGAAACAGTGTTGATGCGCGATTATCGTACCAATAAAATTCAGCAAACCAGGGTGCGCGTAACAACGCGGTGAAGGACTGTTCGAGCTGATTGGTGAAGTACACGTATTCGTCGTGTGCGTAACTCCGACCACCCCAGCACTGAGACAAACTAAAAAAACGATATGTTGTTTTAATTTACACGGAAAATCTAATGGGCCGAACTAAAAAAAAACAACTACGCGATCATCATAAGGTGTTGTTTGATTGTTGGCGGGGAAATATGAAAATAGTTTCCGCATCCAACCGCGGACAAACCGGCGTGTGCCGGCAGATAAACATCCAAAACTGTTACAAAGGTGTCGTCACCCGTGGACCTATCCGGTAGAAATGCGTCTTTGAATTAAATTTTGAAAATGCCGCAGAAATTTTAACACCGCAACGCGGTTGCCGTAGAAGAGTGGTACTACAAAGTCTAAGTTTCGCGCACCTGGTCGTGCACCTAGCACCAATACCCTGATTTAACGGTCGTGCGGGTTCGAATGATCGGCGATTATCCGGTCGAAACCTTGCGGTCGGACAGGGAAACCGTCCAAAGATGCGAATGATCGGTATCAAGGCAGGCATCCGGCGGCTACCAACCCCCCCTAAAAAAAGACAGGGGGGGCAAAAGTTGGTCAACGCAAAGGGGTCAACGCAGGACAAAGGAACTGGGGGCGTAAGAAAGGAACTAAAAACAAAATCGCCTACAACTGGGAAGTAACCATGGAAAAACAGGGCGAAGACATGGTGCGCTATAGACCATAAGACTGGCAGCTCCCTACCCAATGTTTCGCCAAATGGGTTATATCAAAAGGGAGCGGAATGGAGGCAAGAGAAGCGGTCTTGCCGCCAAACATCCTCAGTCCGGAGCACATATACCAGGAGCAAAGTGGCGTTCCCTTATCAGGCTAAGTTTTGACTGAGATAGTTGCCCGCTCGCAATTGATTATTGTAGGCGGACCCCAGACCAATGTTCAGAAGTCTGAGCACTATCCTCTGGGTATGCCGATCAGTATCTGTGCTGTTACAATGCAAATCACCTCGTAGGCTCGCATAACCTCAACTCAGGTTGTCGACCAGAGGTCCTTAACTACACCCCTGTTGAAACACAACGACAGGATGCGCTAGTGGCACAAATACAGCGTGCTTTGGCGCTGCCCGGTTGCATTATGTCGTTTGCACAACAGGACATTCCATTATATGTAGGGCGCTATGTATGCGGGGTCACTGCTGAGCTTATGCACCCGTCTGTGCGAACCAACCGCCCCTGCAGTTTCTTTTTTTTTTCATCATCAGGGGTCATCTGACTGGTCAGAACTCTGCGTGATGGGGTCCAGGTGAATGAAATGACCGACAATTCTGCGCTATGACACTCTGGTGAGATTCTACGGAGGGCACAACTATGACCCCCATTGGCAGAGGAACTTATCCTTAGGCACACCATTTAGTCTCATTCACGCTCAACAATACGACGATCTAAGTTGAGTAATCCAAAACTGTCATGAGACAGGATGCAGGCCGCTGAACCCAGGGAAATAATTGGTGAAGCTGGAAAAGGACGGACACGGCAACAACACACTGAAAATGACTCAGCGACCACGACGCGATGATAAAGACATTAGGTCACCAACCCCAAAGGACATGCCCTTTTCCACCGGACAAACTACCGGCGTGTGAGCCATTACAACATTATACGACCACTGCAATGGTGACAGACTCTGTGGGTCCCTTCTCACGTAGAACAGGAGCACCTCCACATACTGATCACCGGGGACTTATTGAGATTTCTGTGAGTGTTAGGGCGTCAAAAACAAATGCGTGAAGGACAAGACCACTGACCACGTTTACACACAATATAACCTATTGCCGCGACGCAATATCGCTCCCTTCCCCTCCGTCGAGCTGCTCACACCAAGGGCGGGGCCGCGCTGGGGGAAGAAAGGATAGGAGAAGGACTGAGGGGAGCACGGCACCCTCTACTCACTGGACAAGGGTACCGGTCACACGTCAAATCCTGTCCTCTCTACCATCGTGACCACATGATTACGGATGGAAGACACCAAGCAGAGCTGCCAATACTCCCTGGGAGTCCGGTTGTATCCGGAGTCATCTTGAGATAACACACGTAGAGCCTAGCGTGCATGTGGAGCACACCCAGTAACGGTGGGAGACTCTGACGACACTTTATTCAGACTGTGCTCGAAACACACAGAGACAACGTGGACATAATAAAAACAATAAAAGGAACAAACAGCAGACGAGGAGGCCAGTCAAACGGCGGAATCCGGGGATTCGCAAAACACCAATTTCGGGACAAGCGGCAATCCACTACAAAGCCGGACACAACAGAAACTAATAGACGAAAAAATCAAGACACGAAGAATTATAACAGATAAAACCACTACAGAGGACAACCCGAAACTACTGATCACGGGTGTAATGAGGTAGTACGGACGCGAACTTATGGAACGCAATAATCACAGAAAACCAGGAACGGCAACAGGAGCTGGGAGACACATAACCACCAACATGAAAGTTGTTGAGGAGCACAACCTGTAATAAAACGAGCAAAGGAAACGTGACCTGGAAGCAACACCCTAGGCATTTTCAGGACCAGGGTGAAAAAGGGAAGATATATATAGCCTACGGAAATTCTACATAAAGGAGGAGTTAACGTGGCACTTTGCTTCAAGTGCCACAAGTTCGGTCCGGGCCCCGTTCAAATATTGCACTGAGCGGGCATGGTGCCATGTTCGGGGGGGCCTGCCATCGAATGTTGGCCAGTGTACGTCTGGCAATCCGATTGCCCTACTGCGCGTCACAATGAACGCCCATGACATGAGACATCACAACGGCGTCCCGTCCGCCGAGAGCAGCTGTGCCCCCTGTACCAAAAGGAAGGCAAACAATCCAACAAACGAACGTTTAAAAAACTTATAAACTACTGAAGCACAACAATAACAGACAACATGAAAATATTACAAATTAACGCTAGACAGAGGGAGGCAGCGACAGCACTATTAGACAATAAACAAACCACCAGCGTAGCTAGACATCGTCATGCTGCAAGATCCCTACACAACATAGAGACCGACAAGCAAAACAAAAACTCAACAACGGACGGAACTCAAGGACGAATGGATAAGGACAACATAGACTACCTATAATAACGCAACTTGCGAACGACAACATAACGACATACGAATAAACAAACAAAGCGTGCAACACGTACATAACATCCTATCTACGAACCAGGGGGGAATAAAAACACGAGACTAGATGAATATAGACAGAAGACAGCGCGAACACCACACACACATTAACCACACTACTATGCGAAAAATCAATGCACACAGTGACATATGGGGCGGCAACGTTAATGACAAACGCGGAGATGGTAATCTGATCAACTGGACTATAGACCAACGGCTAAACATTGGAAACAAAAATACGACAACCTACATTTCAAGACCGATGGAAGCAGCTACGGTTACATGACATTAACAAAATCTTTACGCACCTAAAACTTGACCGGATCAACGCAGGCGAGACGCGTCTCGGCCACAATACATAACCTTACGAATAGACATGAACATATCACTACAACCAAACGCACAAGGACCACGTATGATCTCACTAATACAAACTGGACATGCTACGTAGGACCAATAAAACTACAAATCGACCAACTAGACTGGGACCGACGGAGTGTCCCGACGACATAGGGACGCTTGAACAAGATCGCAGTCAAGCCGTCGCCGACACATTGGACGAAGACGTTACGATAAGGGGACGGAAGACAGATGGTTGAACGAGAGAACTGGACGACAGAGGAAAAAACTCAACATGGAACGAAGGGAACGCCGAACTCCTGCGGAAAAACATACAGACATAACAAAACGATACGAGGGATGACGGGACATACCCGAGACAGATGAGGACAAACAGAATAACTTGTGCGGAAATATTTCCCGCAATGACTCACCAGAGGCGACAAGAGGATATGCGGACATAAGAACGCGAACAGCGAATACAACAGGACACCGAACCACCAATAACGATGGACAGAAATACACAACATGTGAAGGGATACAAAAACACAAAGCGACCGGAACAGACAAAATACCCCCACGAGGCGGCGAGCACACATACTGTCACGCAACGGAACGCAAACTGCGCGACTTTACAACAGATGTCTGGACGAACGCACGTTCCAGCTTGATGGAGCGGATGGCGTTCTCGTCTGGATCCCCAAGAAAGACGGCAACCCACGTGCCGATTTCCATCGCAGCCAACACTTGGGAAAATACTCCACAAATTAATGAACAGACGGCTACAAATACTTACACATACGGAGGACAGCCTTAGACAACGACAGTACGGCTTCAGGAGTGGAAAAAAGTACGATCGAACGCAATGGACAACTTGTAGACAAAATACAGACCAAACAGACAACATACTACATCAGAAATATAGTCCGCTGGACCTTGCCAAATTGCTTTCAACTCGGCATGGAAGCCATATCTTATGGGAGAGTTGGCAAGGACAACCTTACACCTAGCGGACTAATAGACAAAACTTCCTGACAGACAGACGGATACAGACCACACGCCACATACAACATGCGAAGGGCTGCCCACAAGGATCCAGATGGCCCACCACTCTGGCTCGATGATGGAAGGGTGGTTCCAAACTATGTACGAAACAACGCAGAGATGAAGGAGGAACAAGCGACTTTAAGGGACGTGGACATACAATACGCGGACCGACTGAATACATTCAGGCATTCGCGGATGACCAGAGTTATCATTATCAACGGGGGAATCCGCGAAAAGGATGGAAACAAATGGACATACGTATTGGAACGGGTGGCAGGAAATGGGCAAGACAGCGACATGGACAAAATACAACACAAAAAGACGGATGCCTATGTTCACATCGGCACCAAGAAGTCCGGCCGGCCACATGAAAAACGAACAATGAAAAAAGAACAAACGAACAACATCAAATACCTCGAATCACCATCGACGGACAACTAACTACGCCCAGACCATATACAAAACGAAACAACAAAAAAAGGTAAGAGGAGACAGCACTAAAACTTGGACATTACAGAAAAACAGATAAAAGCGATTATGGGGACAGTAACCAGACGACTTTGTTACGAATAGTGCAGAGAGCACTAAATCGTCATGCTGTACGGTTCCGAGTTATGGGGACACAGGACAGACTATACAAAACAAAGACAACAACTTGACGCTATAATGACTACGGGCTTGCGCATCGCTATTAAATCTTACATCATCCACGCCAATAGCCCCTACAGGGCTGTCTGGAACACAACCCTGGTGGATTGAAGCTATGACGACCACAACGTTCACAACCAACGAAAGACAACCGGAGAGGAACACAATAAAACACAAAGACAGGAAACCCACCCACCCGAAACATGGGACACCTACAATGTCACAGACACACCATCACCTCAATCAGAAGAACAAAGAAGATACACACGGACGCCACCTGTGAGACGACGGACGGACAGCATAGGGATTATCTTGAGACGCTGGCGGCCACACAGTATGAATAACGGACGAGACTAAATACAAACAACGACGCGAGACGTATGGCAATTAAATTCATTTTAAAGAGCCATACTAGATAATACAACCAACATTACGATAATAACGGATCACAAGAACAGCACAGAACATCCAAAGAGGAAAGGCGACAACAAGGATATCACTGACTACAGCGACACTGGGAACAACTCTCAAAACAAAGGAAGGCAGACCGAGGACCAGCATGGCGAAAGGAACACGACAAGGCAACATAACGAACCAACGCTATAGCACACAGGCTGGCGAGTGACGGCGCCGAACTTCGGTACGAGACAGAAACACAACCATATGCAACACTCAGACAACCAAAGAATAGGCAAAGACAAACTAAACATGACAATTGACCCATGGCAGACTACTTGGGACAAAAGTGACAAAGGACGACAGTCTACAACATTTGCAGGACGGTGGGCCGAGTACAATTATAACGACATTCAAAGGGACACAATTCGCACCGGACTCGAAATATCAAACAATAGTTTTGCACAGGATTCAAACGAACAGACGTGCGACATTGTACATGTGGAACGGAGGACGAAACAATCGACCACATTAGGCACAACCGTAGCATATAACGACAGACACGCAAGCCAGAACACATATAGGACTAACTACTGCAAACTCAAACGTAACACTAGACATCCACACGGGAACAACACGAGGACATACGTAACTAAACGATGGGCGTGAACCCTGGTTATCGCGCAAGGCGGAACTAGGAAAAGTAGGTATAGATTGAATAAGGGTTAAGCGTAGGGCAAGTGTATAAGTTTTCGAATATGATAATAACGTTTTTTTTTCCCCTAATTGGAGGGAGGGTCCAAGGAACGGAGAAGAGATTTCCATTGGTGGTC
This sequence comes from Dendroctonus valens, assembly GCA_024550625.1. Lineage (NCBI taxonomy): Eukaryota > Metazoa > Arthropoda > Insecta > Coleoptera > Curculionidae > Dendroctonus > Dendroctonus valens. Next base: position 3,560 of record JAJTJO010000007.1, on the reverse strand, counting down.
GTTTCGCATAGTGGATGTGCATAGCAACAAGGGGACAAATGAGGTATACCGAAAGGTATGTACCTGCGGGCATTGTACCCTATCACATGTAAACAAACTGTTTCAATTCACAAGCAAGAACCAAGCTAAACGGACTGCGGAAATGCTAGTTTAAAATCGGCGCAAATTAGTTATTAATCGCGAATTTTTGTGCTTACAAAACCGGGAGTTTTAAGGCTAATGAAGCAGCGGCTTGAAAACGTGATTGAAGTATATAACACCCTATACCTACAATTTGGTTTCAAACAGCATCACTCGACTGTTTCTCCGCCTCTTTATTTTGCAACAATAATACAAACTAACCCCACCGAACTGACAGAAGACAAGCTTGCGGTTTATGGACATTAACAAGGCTTTTGGATAGTGTCTGGCACAGAGGCTTCTATACAAACTATACAAACTACTCCCACCCCAAACCAACATATCTACTACACACTATAAGAACTTACCTAAAAAAACAGAACCACTACAAGTACGAATTGGACAAAACCTGTCATTTTCTTTTCTCTCCTGAACAGAGGCTCCCTCAAGGATCCCCGCTCTCCACCCGTGTTCTCTACAATAATAACTGCCATGACATATACAATTACAGACTTACCAGACAAAATCAAATCGACAGATCGGCATACATTTACATACGCAGACCGACACAGCACTTATTTTCAAGACAAACTATTGAGAGGCGCTCAAAGACTCCAAACACGAACAACAACCAATGACCAAACGGTTTTATAAATGAGACTAACACCAAATAACTCGTCAAAAAACCCACTTCTCTCACAAACCACAGACTCAACGCTGTCCCCTAAAAAACTGCAGACGGCCAAACGACACACCAAAAACGACGTAACATACCTTGGAATCACAATTACCACAAACTCCAACTTAAATTCACTAACACATACGAAACATCAGGGCAGAACAATAAAGAAACAAAACACTTTCCGATACTACCCTACAAGACAGAGGAATTAGCACAAACACTGCCACCAAAATATAATAAAATTTATTATATATACGATATACAATATATAGCAAGCTATTTTGTATGTATAGTTTGTTTGTCGTTGCAATTCACTGCCCCTCTACCGTAATTTCCCCTTATAGCGTCTTAGCTAAAAAACCGTACCATTCAGGTGAAAGTGGATAATTCCACTTCTGCCAAAAGACGCATCGCGGAGGTACCACAAGGTACAAGTGATTTCGCCGTTGCTGTATACATTTTTACAGTAGACTCCCAAAACGATCCACTATCTACAAAAATAGCACATACGGCGATGATACGGCTATCTACAACATCGTCTTTCTAATACTAACTCATGCGCGAAATCTTCTCTCGCATTGCCCATCACCTGAGTTTATTGTACGCTTCTGCGTGTCCGTATTTCGATAAATGGAAACTTAAAGGAATCCCAAGGAAGACTGAACTCATTATCTTCTCCACGCAATTACTAACATTAAAATCCTATTTCGCCACTCATTGTGCAAAATACTCCATCCAGCCAGTAAAAGACGTGAAATACTGGGATTCAACCTAGCCGCCCGACTTCAGTTTCAAAAAGCATGTTGCTATGCTGTACAAAAGACTTTCATGGCCCTAAAAAGTTGTACTCTTACTCCTCTTCTGGCGCCAATTCTTTTCTGTCACCACCCACCCGTCAACACAAACTTCGCTTTAACAAACCTCCACCATAAGCCCATACTGACTACAAGCGGCTCCCGCCTATCTGGCATCCCTGTCGTGATTCCACGAGACGACGTGTTCAAAGACCCAAAAATGGGTTCCCTAAAAGGAGTCCCTAATCACTGACAGATACACCAGAATAACAGAAATGCACGAGGCCACAGGGATGGCCTATATAGGCCCGACTATAATATAAACCTCGCTGAAAAAATTTATCATAGCGGAGTGCAAAGCCTCAGTCCCTTACGGCGAAATATCACCCAAGAGCAAACGATCGCCCAACCCATGGTCCCCTTTATTAAACAAATTTCCCATATTTTATGAGGATTTTGGCCTTGACAGTACTTGACGACCCAACAAACATTGCCTGCCAGATGCAGACTCTTTCTAGCAGGCTGGAAACGCACAAAATCCTTCTTAACTTACCCTTAACCACTTCACTGTACCTTCATGAAGACCTTTTTTCCTTAATGAATGCCCCTCGAATAAAACCAAAACCGCCACTTTAAGACTAGCTCCTGACGATTGTCGTGTCGTACGCGGCTGCTCGTAATGTCCCATGTTAGGGGGCAACTGCCCAGTAATGGACGACATAGCGCGCCTATTTAGATTCCATTGGGGGGTAAACAGTAACCGGCACCCGGCCTAACATCTGCTAGACATGGAGTTATGTTTTTAACTTTGTTTGTGGCGTTTTTATTCATAGGAATGTTAAAAAAAAAAAAAAAACAATAAATTTTTAATCTATCTATCTATCTATTCGCGCATTGTCTTTATTATCTGTTCGCGCAATGTCCGTGGGTTTCCTATGTATTCCCTATCATTACTTAGCCTACTTATGCGCTGTGTCCTGAATCACTCGTTTCGCGCCATTTCATCGGGAGAATACCTATTTGGGCGCACTTATTTTAGTTTGTGGGTATCACTTGTTATTCTTCCGTCCCTGCGCAGTTGAAATGTCCATCGAAACCCGGACTCCTGAGCACTTGCATCTACCGCGTGTCCTGTCCGCCCTTGTTCAACCTCAAACTTAATGTGTTCCACAGTCCTCTTCGTTCGCCCGGTTGCCAAGAGCAACTGATCATTGGCTCTTTTTGCGAAGCGCTTTAGGTACGCTCGATGTTTCGTGTCCCTGTCGCGGACCGGGATCGCTTTAAAGTAAGGCCCGCACTACCCCCTTCCTACCTCCTTGCAGATCTGGAAGAGTTCCCCTTCCTTTTCCGCGGGTCCCACTCCTTTTGCCACTGCCCTCATGGTGGTGGCAGTCAGCTCTGTTCTGTCGCTTCGCCACCAGTCCTTATTCGTCCTGAGGTTTATAGCGGTCCGCCTCGTTGTGGCATATCTGCCGTTGCCCCCTTGGTCCGCTAAACGGCGTGTGCTCTGGCGTTTTCGCAACGTTGGACGTTTTGTGGCCTCTTCCCACTCTACGTCGCCTTTCCATCCTCTCCGCATGGCGCTGGTCCATGTCCTGGGATGTCCGCCAGTGGATTCGGGTCCTGTCGTGGCCTTTATGGATTGCCTGCGTTTTGTTTTTAGTGCTTGTCCGTCCTTGATCACCATCTTGTGGCGCGTTTGCGCGTCCTCCCAGTTGTATGAATGGCTTTCAGTATCCGAAAGCCTCCGCAATCCCCTATTTTCGGATTGTCCGCCAGTCTGCACGAAGCGTCGCACCCTTGTCTGCTACGGCCCACGGCGGTATTGCCGTTGATTTTCAAAGTGGCCGTCGTGTGCTTTTCCGCAACACTGTTTGGTGTCGTCGATGCGCGCCTGGAGAAACGCCTTGCACGGTGTGAGTTTCTGTTTGCGCCTGTCAGTTCTGCCTTTTCCCGCTTTTTCT